>CAEGAE010070835.1:0-18850 GCA_903067095.1 Girardinus metallicus | reverse complement strand
TATATATATATATATATATAAATATATTGTAGACACAGTTGACATTTGCCAAAAGAAAAACATCATGGCGGATTACTGTATACCTAAAAGGTTTTTCATTTTTCCTCACATCTCATTCTACTTATGTTGCACACATGCATTAATCAAAAATACTACTTAAAACTATCATCTGTTGTCTACCAACAATACCAGTTTACGTTAACTTCTTTCAAAAAAACATCTGTCAGCATGATGGATTTGGTGAAAAAGTATTTGACCGCTTACAGATTTTTTTTTTCTTTGTCACTCTTAAACATTTAGATTATAATGTATATTTATTACTATTATACACTTATGAAGAGTAATGTGATAAGTAAGATATGTAGCCTAATTTAATTTGCTAATGGAAAAAGCTGCCCAAACCAACCTGGATCAATGTGGAAACGTAACTGCCACTTTAAACTTAGGGTGCATTCATACCTGCCACATTTGGTCCACTTTAACTGGACCAGAGTTTGTTTCCCCTGTTGGTCTGGATATTTTGTACAGGTGTTCAATCCTGTGCGGACTGAACAATCGGACCAAGACCCATTTTTTGAGGTGGCCTGAGTCTGATTACAACTGAACTCTGGTGTGGTTTGCTTCTGGTGAACACAAACCGGCTTCATGAGCATTATGGCAAAAATGTGTTAACACCACTACTGCATGTACTGAAGTCATACCTGACCCGCCGTTTTCTGCTTAGCTGCTGGCAGCATGTTGTGGGTCGAGGGCTGCAGAGCACCTCGTCTCATTCAGCTTGCAGCATGCATCCAAAATTAGAAATATCACATAGTAAAACCGGCATTGCATGAGCTGCTCTTGACATTCAAAATGGTTCTGCAGTTTTAATAACAGCACAAATATGCAAAACAGAAATGCAAAAAGCAGGACTTTCAATGTTTGTCTAGGTCTGTGATTGGTTGCACCCTCTGTCATTTTTGTCCAATGGGAGCAACGATCGTCACAAGGGTGGCTTGCAAAAAATACAATGTGACAGCAAACCTCACCAAATTAAAAAAAAATAAAGTCCGGACCAAATAAGAGAAATGGTGTGAATGCATCTTAATAACTGGTTAGGATTTTAGCCATAAATGACCAGATGAAAGTCATATCACAGCATCTCATTCAGATTTAAGATCGGACTTTGATTAGGTCATTCTAAAGCCTGTATTTTGTTTGGGGGTTTCTGACATTCAGGAGTGGGTTTGCTTCTGTGCTTTGAGTTTTTGTCATTTTGCATAACCAAAGAGTGCTTCAGCTAAAGACATCTGTTCTTCATAAGAATGATGGACAGGGATACTTTAGGTTAGTCATTTTTTTCTGTGAGGGACTTTCTAAATCCTTTTTCTAAGCTAACTGACTGGCAGTGCACAGCAATACATGGGGGAGGGGAAGAACTGTGCTAGGCTGTGCTCCAAACAGCTTGAGTAACATCTGTCATTCTGGAAACTTTATGATATTTCACTAAAAAGGACTTTTAATGATAGGGATGATAAGATGGAAAAGAAATTAGTTTTGGGACAGTAATTCACTAAAACTTTAACATACCTTAATATCGGAAACACATTTTATCTTCTCTGTATATAATGCAAGCATTAGCAAAATGCCAAATAGTATTGCACTGTTATAGTCCAACAGTTTTTGACTGATGTTTTAATATCCACGTTTCTTTTTCATTATTATCATAGAAAAGCTTGACCCACAAATAAATCTCCGACCTCCAACTCCAGCTATTATGTTAAAATCCTTTCTTTTAATCTATTAGCAGCTCAGTATTCAAATAGTATTCAAATTTCTTTTAAAACAGCCAGTCTGTGAAATTACTTTTTTTTATTTCAGGTATTAATTTTTAATAGTAAAACTCTCAGGACTTTCCCAGAAATAAGAAACAGTATTACCCTTTTATTCTCAGTAGGATTTTAGCAATTCCTGGACAGATAGAAGTATGTTACCTCTTATTGTGAAAACTGAAAAGATAATTCAGAGACAAAAGTCAAGTCCTTTACATAAACAATATAGAAGATTTATAGGACAAAGGATGTCGTCACCCCCCCTAAAATAATGACCTCAGTCTTTTTTTTTGCCAGTAAAAAAAATCACTTTTGGCAAAACTACTTAGCAGAAGATCCATAAAAGCTGTCTAAATGTTAACTTAAGTAATTCAGTGTGACTGTTGTACAGTTCTTCCCAAATTGATGAAATATTCCCCAAGGTCCTGAGGTGAAAATACTTTAAATACTTTGCAGCATTTTGGCGTTATCAGTATGCATGTGCTACTGTTCTCTATCTTGTCCAATCTCTTGCTGCAGTATAGCCCTGACTAAGCCAGTTTTTAACACACCCACCACACTGGAGCAGAGCCAGCTGGGTTTCCTTCTGACTCGGCGGTAGAGCCTCAACATGGGCAACAGATGTGACACTGACACCACAGTGAGATGCTCCATGGTCCACCACCAGCAGGGCTCTTCCTGTGCTGCGTTTGTACAACACACTGAGTCTGTGTGATCTTCCGCTTACAACCCTTCACTCATTAAAAGGGCAGTCTGGAATCAAAACCTCCATTATCCAGCAGGCATTGTAATATGTGTGCCACAGCACTGCTACGCTGACATGCTCCAGCACGCCATCCGCAGATTTGTGGTCGCATTGAGCAGTGGATGAAATATTAACCAGCCTTCTGCAAACAAAATTAGCTTTTAATTGGAGCAAGTGGTGCTAAAGAACAACAGAGCTGTCCTTCCGAAAGGACAGCTGAATCATGGCCCTCGTTACAAATCAATCGCAATCCTTGAATGCCGACTGGAGATGAAACTATCAATCCAGCAGAGATTGGAATTGGCCAATTTTACCTCAGTGATCAACATGTCAAATACTGAAAAGGATAGCTTTTTTTTTTTTTGGTGTTTAATACACCAGAACTTAAAACTCCCAACATTTGCAGTCTATAAATGCAATTACTGAAAACATGTCACTTTTTAAGAATAGCAAAATCATATAGAGAAATAAATACTCAACACATATATATTTTTAAGTAAACATATTTTTAACTGGGATATTGACTTGAAATTTAGACATTACTTTGGTAACTGTCAAAGTAATTCAAATGTACAAAGACACAGATATAAATTAGTCCATACTTTATTTGGGATAATGTTCCCTGATACGTTTGTTTCAGGGAACAAACGTTTACTGAAATCTATTTACTACTTACTGGAAAAGCATTGATGTTACTGACAGATTCAAAATGTCTCCTGTATGGAGAAACTAGCTCCAAACATTGCTCAGCTGTGTTTTTGACCCATCTGAGTTTTTTTTTTTTTTTTTTACAAAAAACAGTTTTCAAGCTTTGAAGGAGAATTTCTTTTTCATGCAACCTAATCAAAAGTTTGTCCAATTATTAAATGTTTCCAATCTGGTCACTGATTGGATTATTCAAGCAGTTTTTTTTTTCTTTTTTTTCAAAACCAATGTACATTTAAGACCATGGCGTTTAAACTTCAGGTTCTTAGTAAGTATAAACATTTGTTCATTCTTATATCCTTCAGTTATATGAATTTTACCAGTGTGCTAAAAGATAGACCCATGCTATTATGATCCCACCACCAAACTTCAATGTTTGTGGTATTTTTGGGATTGTGTTCATTGCCATTTACTTTCCAAATAAAGTGCAAACAAAGAGCTTAATTTTGGTCTTTTCTTCCAGTTTTTCATTGGCTTGTCCAGATTTAAACTTTGATCAAGATTCAGTAAGCCTTTTCTTCCTCAGTGGAGTCTATTGCAGTGACTCCAGATCTTTCTGAAGCTCTATGCATGTTGTTGTAAACCCTTGGAGAACTCCTGTGGTCATTTTTTGCAGTTTTTTTCCCCACAAATCATTTGCAGAGCCTCTGGTTTTGATTGAAATCTTTTTTTTTTTTTTTCCACTCCTCGACTATGCCCCCAACAGGGGTCATTAAAACATTTTAAAAATTTAGAAACCAACCTTTAACAACGTGATCATTTTGCACCAATAAGGATAAGAAGGTGTTAAGAGAGATCTCTGCATTTACCAATCATAACATCCTTCTTGTGCAACATCTTGGCAAATGCAAACGTTTTTATAGCATTTTATGTCTTTTAACACTTCCGTAAGTTAAGACTTTATCCCTTTGTCATTCCATTTATAGGAACGTAATTTTTAACAAATAACTTCATTTACGAACTAATTTGTTTTAATTTGTGCAATACCTGTATCTGGTATGAATTTCATGCAAATAGCCCCATATTTCTGTTTTTGATACTCATTTTCACCCAGCTGTAAATAATGATAATCTTGTAATTTTTAATTTTCTGTTAATTTCAAAACTGTGACATCTAGCTAAGAACTTGCAGTGTAGGTTTTTTTTTCTCTTTGTTGAATTACAGTCCTCTGAATAAAAATTCTGATTAAATCTCAAAGGAAACTGGAAGCGGTATCGACCAGGAAAGGTCGTTATGGTGAATCTCTGAGGCAGACTTGTTTCGAGATTCACTGCTGATTAATGTTAGAGTATGGAGAACCAGAAGGAAGATCTAGTTTTTCTTTTGAACAACAAAAACTACAACACTTCTTTCAGTAAGAAGGATAACACTTCAAATAGACGATAGTTCTTGATCTTGGAAGTCAAAGGTTTTGCTCATCCATAAAAAGAAGTGGGGGATTGTGTAATCCAATACAGGCAAATGATTATTAAAAACCTAATAAAAATACAGATTTTACCTCTCCAAACTAAAATTGTGTCTGTTTTAGCAAAAACAACAGAGCCAATTTGAGTAATTTAACATCCACAAAGTCATTACTTCGTGAAAATGAGCGAAATATTCCAGGTGCCATCCTCTCAGCAAGGGTCCTGCTAAAGGCAAAGATTCCCAATAAAAACAGGATGTTGACATGACATAACAAGTTACATATCGGCATCCAGCAGCCACACTCATGAGTCGACAGGTGAAGCAGGCAAAATCATACATTTCAACTCAGGAGAGGGACTGACGATGCAACAATGCATCCTGATGAGCATCATCCGAGACGTCAGTCTATTTATTACATAAAAACCGCAACGTCCCGTTGATAACACAGAATTTATCAGCGGTCTTACCTCTGTCATTGTGTTGTAATCAACTGCAGATGGGTGTCGGTCACACAAGAATAGTTATCCAGCTCCTACATGCCGTCAAGCCAGCTGTGTATATCTACCAGCCTGATGAATTTTCGCAACGTAATGATAGTCCTCTTCTTATTCCTCTGTTACTGCGAGCCGGTGTGCTGTCCGCGGTCCAGCTTCAGCAGTTTCACCGGTTTCCACGGGGATCCATCGCGGAGGGGGAAAACGCAGATTGGAGGCTGCCGCCGGTGCTGCTGCTGCTGCGGCTGCGGCAGCGTTCAGGTCCGTCGAGACGCGGGATGAGGGAGGTGGGGGTGGGGGCATCCGAGGGCCCACGACTGAGCACTCGGCTCCGAAAATGAACTCATCGGAGCCCAGATCTCGGCTGATGAATCATTATGAGTGAGCATCATCAGAGAAGGAGGCAGCACGGGTGCGTGAGCGTGTTATTTATTCTTTCCGTGTGTCAAGAGTGATGCTGCTCATTGTCGATTCAAGCAGAGAGAGACAGAGATAAACGACTTTGAACAGGAATTCATTTTGAGAAAAGAAACATAAGTTTTGAGCGAGATCATCGGTTGATCAGTTTATTATCCTGCGACTTGTCTCCTTAAAATCTGTTGCGTCATTTATGCGAGCAGTCAAAAAGCACTGATTTTCAAAATAATATAGCAAAAAGTAGCTAAATTTAATAAAAATTTCCATCCCCACAAAACTCTCATCTGTGATAATTTCCCATGAAAAAAGGCAACAAGTTCTACTTGAAATCATTTCCGTCACAACATTCATGTAGAACTTCAGCAAAGTAAAAGAAAGGAGACGAATGGAGTAGCATGTTTTGATAAGGGGCAGTTGCCCAGGGTGGCTTTAGAAGGGGGATATATAGTCACAAAGACTGTTGTGTCATTTATTGTACAGTCAGTATTTGCATTTCCATTTCAAATGTGTGCAAAACTAGTGTAAAAAACACAATTTTGCAATTGTGGTGTTTCCATTAAATAAGGAAAGCAATTAAAAACACACCTGAATAAGTTTGCTCATGTTAAGTCATTAAAAACGTGCTGTTCCGCCATCCTCCAACTACTTACTGCTGTCTCGTGACAGCTTCGTGATTTCCGCCGGTGGCAACATCCGGTTGTTGATCATGTGACTCATGCGGGGGAAAAAAGTGTTTCCCTTGCAGTTTTGTGAAATATACCAATTTCAATACAACTAAAAAAAAACTATCTCATCCTGTGCCAAAACTTGTTAATTAATTTATTTTTTCTAAATTGGTTTGTTCCCATTAAGCAAATTTATTTTCGGTAACATAACGTTATAACATGTAACATTTTCAAAATGTTAAATTTCAGAATTATAGCTAGTGAAGCTTTGTTCAACAGGCACTTCCTATATTAATTTATGTTTACATGACCGAATGACTATTTGTTTCTGTAACATGGAAATATATCTCCAACTGGGAATAATGGAAACACTGCATCCCAGTTTTAAATGGTTGGGAAGGACAGTATGATGAAAATTAAGCATTTTAACTCTTTTTTTTTTGTCTTTAGTATTTCACAAAATGATCTGATTGTTTGTCGTGTTCTGAGTGTTAACAAAATAGGATAACAAAACTTTGAATTAAATAGTAAAGAACAATATTTTTTGCCCTCATTTTAATATTCTTTAGAAAATTGTAGCAGAACTGGTAACTTTGTGCTTTTTAGAGGTTCTGCATGTTTCAGGTCTCTTTTTGTTTCTGGTTTCCTCCGACTAGCCTAAATAAAATAAAGGAAAGAAAGCCAGCAATATCTAAAACTAAAACTTAAAACTTTTTTTATTGTTCAATAACTTGTGAAATTAAATATATTTGATTGTAAATATGCAGACATATTCAATAAAATAAAATATTATTGAAAGTGAATTTATTTACGTAACTTAATTAACTAAGTGAAGCACATTTTGTAGATTATTTACAAATAAAATAATGTTTTTGTGTCTTTATATCTGTTAGCTCCACCTGCAGCTCATGAAAAAAATGACATTTCATTTAGGAGTGCTAAAGCCACACTTTTAAGATATTATTTGTACAACATTTTGAAAACTATATGTTCTTCTTCAAAAGATTGTGGGGGTAATGTGATAAAATGTGGAAAGGTTGAAGTGGTGGGAACATTTTTTGTATAGGAATGGAGTTAAACGTATGGATAAAACATAAATCATTCCTGTGATATGCAGTCTCTCCCAGTTTGGGAACCACAAAAGCTTCTTTCCTCTTTTTGTTATCATCGAAGAAAGTCTGTTCATCTCCTGATGTTCTTTAAATAGATAAATAGAGGCACGTGAAGCTATAAATAGTAGTGTCTGTTAGAGCAAAAAGAAAAAGAAGAAGAAAAGGAAAACAGCCAATCACATGTTTTAATGCCTAAACGTATCCATCACTGGTCGGTGACCCCTCTGCAGCTTAAGTGCTTGAGCAGACCCCCCCGGTTAAAAGAATATTTCTACCCACCTTTCCTTCAAATAAAAGCCACTTAAAAATTAAAAAGTCTCTTTTATGCATCCGCAAGGTCTCTGCCTCCAGCAGCTGAGTGAATATGACTAATCCCCAGGATGAAATCAAGCTGACAATAAAACGCAATCCTTACTCCCCAGAGTAATGCCCACGAGCATTAAGGATGGCTGACTGGATAAGACCATGACGAATCTCATCATCTGATCTGTGGTTCAATATCCAAAGGAGGGACAGAGGCAGCCAATTGTACAGTTTTAAAATGAGTCATTCTCTGCACCTTTTTCAAAGAGCAGAGGAAAGTTATCTGGCGAGTTGTCTCTGAAAAAGATGGATGATTTCTATAGCTCTGCTTTCACAGCTTCTCTCCTGCTTGTCGGATATCACTTCATCCATTTTCTAAACGTTCTGAAGAGTTCTCAAGGGAAGGCCAGTCTGTATCTCTTATGGGCAAAATGCAAAGAAAATATAAACTTTTAGACTGAATCCTGACCGACGGTGACACTTTTAATCATTTTAGTGCTTAGAATTGATCAAAATTTGTTTCAAAATCCTCCTGGTTTTTGAAAGCTGATCACAAGATCTCACTGGGTCATAATACATAAATTATCACCAAACTATAGTTGAATCATGCTGACATTTTTACTAAGAGCAGTTTGTCCTGGGCGACAAAACAATTTTCAGAGGTGCCTCACGTTTCTCTCAAAACAATACTTTTGTGGGACCAGAATTTTGTGTCTTTGATAAAGCTTAAATTGAATTGAATATACCAAATAATAAAAAAAAGTTAATGAGAAAATAAAACTTTCCACAAGCACATCTGCTCTTCTTTTACAGTATTCAGTCTGCCAATACGATTGTCTGGTTTCAGCTGTAAAGTTTCACAGCTTCAGCTGTCCCTATGATATGACTTTTTATGAATTTTGGCAAAAGCAAGAAAAAAAAACCATTTATTTGTTCACTCTTGTTTTTAAAAACATATATATTTTTTATGCTAGAAGTGTTTGCTATAATAATGCATCTCACAATAATGGACAATAATTCTAAATTTGTGTGAAATACTGCTACTAAAACTGAAACTGCATAGTTTGCAAAACATAACATTGACAACGTTAGCTTTATGCCACATACAATGTTTCATTTGATAGAAAGAAATTTTGTTTTTTTTTTTGGGTTCTTTTTTACTAAATTTTCCCATTTTTCCATTTGCTTTGTAAATTTATCTCATTGCCTGTTTAAGCTGATGACTTAAAAAGTGGCCAATTAGATGTCTAAAGCTTGAAATTTTTTGTTCATACCTACAACCCACTATTAAATTCTCCATAAGCTTTTCCGTAGCATTTCTGAAGCCTTCATAGAATAACAGTATGTTTACTAAGATTAAGTTCTGCACGCAGATTCAATTTATCGATTAGGTGACTTGGTAAGACAGCTAACTATTTAATCATTTGTGTTCAATCTACTAATTGAAATCCAAATGATGTTTATGGTTGTAATGCAACAAAATATGGAAAAATATGATACTGATGCTATGCAACACAGTCTGAACCAAAGGAAGAAATCATAACATCAGCGTCATCAACAGAGAGAACTTTTTCTCTTCTTTCCCTTTTTGTACTCACAGTGACTGTTAATTGACGAGCTTTGCCGTCGGTCCAATCAGATCAGTCCATTCAGTCAGTGACAATCTCCTCTATGTAACAATTTCCACATACAGCCCTGGCAAACTGAGTACCGATAAAGCATTGATGCTTGCAGTTTTTCAAAGCTGGAAACATAGTTTACATAATAAACTGCATGTTGGACTGTGAGGCGGTTAGTAAAACGATGTCAAATGACAAGGGAGTGAATTCTGCTGAAAGGCTTACACCGAATGCTTCTAATTGAGCTGGAATTTAACCACGATTATTTATTTAGATTTTCTGTCAGATTTGTCTATGTCCATTTTCCTTCTGCTGCTTTTTGGATGCACACGCTCTCTGGCAAATGCTTTTAGTTGCACTCAACATATTTGCTGATAAAGTGTGGAACAGGGTGTTCCTGATGCAGACTGCAGTCTGCACTTAATCCAGGCTCCAGGTCATACATCATTACTGCGATATTTAATACAATATTAGTATGTTACCTACTACCTGCAGCAGCTGGATAGACTGGGTCAGTCTGTTATTTGGTCACTAAATTGATAATGAGGTTTTTTTTCCTTATCTTGTTTTTTTTTAATTCATTGTTAGAAAGAATAAATGCTGGTGTAAGTGTTGTTGCTAACATGTTTATACAAATTAAATAACATTTACATTTAGTTTATATACTTCAGGATTTAGAACAAACTTAGAACCCAGATAAATTAATCTAGAGAAACTACTCATTACCTTAGACCAGGGGTGCTCAAGTCCAGCCCTCGAGAGCTACCATCCTGCAACTTTTAGAAGCATCCTTACTCCAACAGACTGCGATCAGCTCTGAACAGGCCTGGTAACGAGCCATTCATTTGATTCAGGTGTGTTGGAGCAGTGACGCATCTGATAGTTGTAGGATGGAAGCTCTCAAGGACTGGACTTGAGCACCCCTGCCTTAGATCAACATTAGCAGAACAAGAATCCAGAGAAACCCCTACTAGCTTAAAAATCACAGACTACTTCTTAAACAATAGTTTAAGAAGTAGTCTTAAACTACTTTTTTGTTTTCTTTTTTTCTTCTTCTTTTGCTCTTTCCTTTGGTTTATTGTTGTGTTGGATTTTCTTCTAATTAATGTAAAGCACTTTGAATTACTTTGTTGCTGAAAATGTACTATAAAAAAATACCTTACCTTATATTGCTTTACTAAATCTTATCTTCATTTTCTTCCAGCTACAGGCCATAAGTAGAGATGAACTTAATTTAAATGGGCTACTTTCCATCGTCGTGCCAGTTCCACAGTCAGGACAAAGCACGGCCGCCTTTATGCACACGTCTTCTGGAGAGCGTGTAAATAGAGTAAGATGGACCAGTAATCACAGCCTATTAAACACAAAATTAGGTTATGACTTATTTAGCAGGCCTGCTCCCTTCTCACTTTGCTCTTAGCAGCTTAAGTCGCAGCTAAAATCACATGCAGACCTTTTAGCAAAACGTTTCAGGAGCTCTTCAAATGGTACGGCAGTGGCTAAAGAAAATGCTCTGTAGCAAGCAAAATGAATCGCTGATAATAATCCAACCTTTCTGTAAGTACTCTCTAGTCTGTAATGAGAATATCATCATGGCCGAGTAAGTGTTTGGAACAGAGTTTTCATTAAAACGTGGCTATTGATCATGTTCTAGATGGCGAAATAATTAAATATGGTTGGATTACGGAGTCATAATGTAACTTGAGTGTTTCTGATCGATTCATATTCAATTATGGAACAAAATGTCACTTCCATGTCTGGCCCACAGCATTTATATAACTATTCTAATATCTATTCATCCATGCTGAAGTGTTCTGACTGATCCTGCCTGAACTTGTGGCAGAAAATTTATCAGTTACCCACGAGGCAGTAAATTATGTGTTAAAATTCTTGACGCATGCCCACATCTACTAAAGGACGATAATTGTTTTGAAAATAAATCTTACTTGTCTGTTCTTGTCAATTTACAAGTTACGTGTAACCTGATTTCAAGGAGATCATGCCCAGCACCATGCGTGACTGGGATCTTCCTGTGGAGGACTGGCATGCAACTGCAAACTGCTCCTGCCCCCGAGATATCACGCCAATTATTTGTCTCTGTGGGGGAAACCTATTTGTGGAAGATCCTCTGAAAATAAGAGAGGGGAGTCACAGCCTCTCCACATATTTCTGCTTCCTGAATGGACAGTTTACCCAGACACGTGTCACCGCTCGCTGTTACCCCGCAGGGCTATCTGACTGTGGCTGTGGCAAGATAGTGACGTTGCAGTTGCCACACAAGCGCAGGCGTTTGGATCTGTTCACACCCCTGTTGGGACAGCTCAGTCCCGCTGTGCAACCCTGTATCTCTATTTTTGAGAGTTTACAGATCTGTACATCTTGCCCAAATCTCTGATGAGATAAATGCCACCCTTTGTCTTCCCTGGATGGCACAAAAAGCGCATGCATGGTTTCATTTTTATCCAGATTGAAATTACAAGGAAAGATATGCTCGTCAAATTGCTTTACAAAATGTAGAAGATGTTATAGTGATGACGGTTTGTCCTGTTTTCCATCTCTTTGCAAGCCATGTCATTTTTAGAATAACTATTTTTCCCTAAGTGATGACTCAGCAATCGCCTCCATGGAATTGAGAGTTTCACCGAATTACTTACTGTAATATCAATCAATCAATCAAATTTTATTTGCATAGCATCTTTCAGCAACAAGGCATTTCAAAGTGCTTTACATCATAAAAACACAAAAATATAAAGTCATATAACACAATTGTCAACAATTGAAACATTTCATTCTGCCATCGTTACACATCAAAAACTTAATTAATGTTTCATTGTTTCACAATCAACTCTGTACAGGTGGGTTTTTAGTCTAGATTTAAAGGCACACAGGGTTTCAGATGTTCTCTGGAAGTTTGTAATATTAGATAATTTGCATGTATTTCCAATATTTCACAGTCAACCATGTTTGTAACTCCAAAGATTTGCTATTTTCAACTAGAAATTGTGGCAGGAAATCCAGTGAAAAGTGCAACATATTCACTTTGAGTGCTGTGTTCTTTTAAAAGATCAAAACAGCTGCATGAAAAACTGTTTTGTGGACATTTCAGGTCTGAGGAAACTGGCTAATACAACTAAGAGTGGGTGGCTTTCAAAGTGTGGAGGCGATTTATGATTTGAACATATTAAACTCTGTTCAGAACCAGCAGTGATGTAATAAGAAGTGGAGCAAATAAAATTTGAATAAATCAATCCAGATGTTTCTGGTCCAATATCTGAACTGCTGGATTTGTTCAGTGGAAATCAAAAGCACAATATTTAAAATCATTCCCTTTCTCATTAGATGTAGGCATCTGCAACAGCTGTCCCTACTGTCACACAGAGATATGGATGGTAATCGTTTTCTGATCATCTGTTAACATTAGTTTACATATTGATTAATGAATAGTTTAGATTTTTATCTTTAAAATTATTTTCATTAGCCTGACTCTTCATTTAGCTTTTTGCAGTGCACACATTTAGTTAACTTTATCTGTGAGTTCTTTATATTTTTTGTTAAATGCAACAAATTAATTTCTTCTTTTGAGTAAGTTTCCTTTGGAGCTGCTGCTGGAGTCACACAGAAGAGCTCCAGCTAATTGCTGTCCTGATATGGCTGGCAAACCTCCTCAGTGGGTCATTCCATTTTTTTGCCAGTGGAAGGGGAAATTTGGTTTTCTTTAGTTTAGTATTACCATTTCTTTAATGTTTCTTCTTTTTTGAAGTCAGTTCAGTTCTAATATTTTTTTTAATTTAAATGATTTAGTAATGTGTTGACCAGTATTTGTTTAAGTTCTTGTGTGTTTAATTACCCCCTTGTGTGTTAGCAGTGGTCTGATCAGCCACTAATTAAGTTCCTCTCATGTCTTGTTTGTTAGGTCAGTTTTGTTATTGAGTTCTTTGTGTTACTACCTGAGTTGTAGTTTGTTATGTTGACCCCAGTTTTGGGCCCAATTCGTCATTTTTGAACTATTTTTGGACTTTTTGTAATAAATTAAGAATATTTTTTGGAATCCATTCAGCGTCTCTCTGGCTGGTCTGTGTAAAACCCTCACAGCACCTAATCTTTTCTGTTTCTTCTTTATATTTTATTTTTATTCCATATTTTTAATTAGTAGCACTTTATTTGAAGGGCTGTGTATAAGACTTACATGACACTGTCTTAAACATGAAAGAGTCTTTGTGAATATTTATGACTGTTGTCATGAAGTGTCATTATATAAATAATGACACTTTTAATGCAAGTTTTAATTCAATTTTGCATTAAAAATATTATTTACCAAATGACTGTTTATGACAACAGTTATAAACATTCATGACAACTCCTTCATATTCATAACAGTACCATGTCAGTCTTATGCACACCCCTTCAAATAAAGTGTTACCTTTTAATTTTTACACTTACTAATTCAATTATATATTTTATTTTTGTGAAACGGAAAACTGAAGATGTGGTAAATATCTGCATTACACAGATGGGGAGGAGGGGCAGCTGACAGGGGCACATTAGGTGGGCTATTGGCATTTTGTCGTGCAGTTGTTGAATGGTAATCAATGACCACTCATGAATGGAGGAAAGAGCAATAAGAGAGAAAGAGAAAAAGAGGGCCAGTGGGGTGTTTGATGAATATGTGAAAGAGTAACTGGGAAAATGTAACATTTAGAAGGACTTAGACAGTAGTATGTGAGGGGAAAGTGGGTAAAATTAGAGGAATGGATCATGAGATGGAAATTAGGATGTGGTTACATAAGTAGCTGCTTAACAGAGGAGGCACCAAAAAGGTTGAGCATGCAGATTGGTAAAGCTGAAGAGCTTGCGCCTCCTCTCACATCAAAGACTTACACTAATTAAACTTCTTTTGTTCGGGACAGAAACACAAATGGCACTTGTTTTTCACTTCACATACAAATTCACTTTTACAAAAACTAAAAGTAACATTTTCCACAAACAATGCAGAGGTAGAGCATGCTAAGCCCTACAGTAAACTTGCTCAGCTGTTGCGCTTTTGAGAAAATTATAAATAAGACACAATGTATGCTTTGTGGATCTGTAAACATGCGCACGGCTACACTGCAGATGGCTCATAAAGCAAGCTCCCATATCTACTGCCTGAATTTGTGTTTCAAACATGAAAAGAAAGAAACAGGAAGTGGTAAAGGAAACTGCTGTCAGAGTAGCTGAGCTCGGTTTTCTGCCAGTGAGAAACCAATCCACGGAGAGCACAGTAATTTCCAATCTATGAAAATGAGCCACCAAAGATTTATGAGCCATACGTACTGGATAAATAACAGCACATAAACCCCAATGTCAAGGACATCATTTCTGTTACAGATTTGGTTTATAGAATATTCAGGGGACTATAAAGGATTGGTTGCTGACAGTAGAAGGCCATTCTGCTCTTGGACTTTAAAATGGGGCCGCCCTGATGTACATCAGATTAATGCACATGGGCACAAGTTCAAGCAGACTGCAGTTTTAACATCACGATGCTCAGCTATGGAGCAACTCTCAAGCTCTTTGACTATCAACCTTCAAAACACCAAAAGTATTTCTTAAATTTAACGTTTCATGATAAGTTTTCATTTATTATTTTAGATTTAAAATAAAGAAATGCCGATAGATCAGATTTGAATGTCAAACAATAAAAATGCAGAAGGCATTGAAAGAAACACAATAAACAGTCCTGATAAAAAGAAAAGTAAAGAATGTTTTTATCTAAGCTAGAAAGTCAATTTATGATACTGCTGCAAAGTTATTAGTCAAAACAACCACGCAGAACTTTGATAACTTATGTAACATATTATTTATTTTAATAGTTGCTAAACAAAAATATTGCAAAAAAGATTTTAAGTTCACATTGCCCATCCGTTATGTGCTTATGGGGTGATTACTGATGAAAGATATAGGCCAAAACAAAAGAAAAGATCTGTTTTATGGCTAAAATATTGAATTATAAGTACCCCGTATCTCAAAATGCTAAATTTGTGATATGAGTAAATTGACGAAATATCTCTTTCTTTGTAAAATGATGTACTTCATTTTTTTATATCTGTCATGATATTATTATTATTATTATTATTATTATTATTATTATTATTATTATTATTATTATTATTATTCAGAGCAGCTATAACATGTTGTACTTTTTCATACATAGGAAGGATGTCATGTTGGGGAAAGACTGCCACTGCAGAGTATTGGCACATCCTCACACAGTGTTACTGAGCCATCTGCTGGATTCATTTACAAATGCAGTGGGGGGGGGCAGCATAACCTCCAGGTCTGTTATCGTTTAAAACACACACAATCTGGGTAATACGGGCTCCCAGACATGGCCAAATGAATGCTTAATGTTTCCACAAGGCAGTTACCACTTAGGGACTATACTGAGCATGTTGTGTCCCTATCGGGTTAAGAATTGCTACATAAAAGGTATGCATGAGGAAGATAATAGATGTTATACTCTTTATTGACATGCATTAATAAATAAACAAAATCAAATTATTCAAAGAGTGTTTTCAGGGAAGGTCATGCAGGGCCTGAAGTGAAAAGTGGCTCAGAACCATTACACCACCACAGCCGATAGGTACAGAGAGAAGTTTAAGTCTATAGAATATTATTTGAAACAGTATTTCTTCTGCTCAACATAAATTATTTTGTAATAATGTCATTTATTTATATTAATTTGTTCATTTTAGTCTTTAAAATACCTGAAGTTTTCTGATGACATCATTTTAAGTCAGTAAATCAAATGTTATGATCATTTACTCTGACCTGAGTAGCCTTTTTATGAAATACTTTTACGGCAACTTCTTACTTTCACTTAATTAAAAATATGGTAAGCAAGTGCTACTCTTACTTGAGAAAATCTTTGGTGCTTTTCCCACCTTTTTTAAGGACACACAAATTAACGTAAGTGGCATCACTGATTCATTAACGTTGTGGCGTTAATAAAATCAACCCCTTTATCCCAATCAACATAATCTGAAAATATATGAATACTTGCTCCATTTGCACTTCCGTGGATGATGGGCGTGGACCCCCCGGTGGGCGGGGGTGACCCGGCGGAGGGGCGGGACGGCGACGGGGTCAAAGTTGTTTTGTCTTTTGTGCAAAGCAGAAGAGAAGAGTGGAGTCCGATCAAACAGCGGCGTCTCTTCCCTCTTCCCCGGGTCCTCTTAAAACTCCCTCCCGAACCTCTCCCCTTCCACCCTTGCCACCCTATCCACCCCCTGGACACACTTCAAGGGACGGTTCGGGTAAGTCTTCCAGAAATCCGTCTTTGTGAGCGTGTTTTCTTTTCTTTCCTCTCAGAGTGAAGGACGGGGATAACTCAGTGCGATCCGTAGGCCGCGGGATGCGGCTATTTCCTGGATCGGAGGATGCTAATGCTAGCGTGCTATGAATGGAAAATTACCGAACTGTGTTTAACTTGGTGGCTGCCTGTGAGTTAGTGGCGACCCGCTGCCCTTTCAGAGTGTGTTAAACACGTAGGGATTGAATTAATTTATCCGCTCAGCTTAATTTTGTTGCAAGTGGGGAGAATATTTGGGAAGTTGGGACAAATCCGCTTCGGCTCTAATTCAGCTTTCCCAAATTGTGCGTGATGCCTTTTCGCAAAATAGGATTTGCTATGCTTACCTTATTTGTTCAGCTGTGTGTTTATCCATCTCCAAGGTTAGATGCTACGAAATGTTGGACGGTTTAGACGGCACATAGATGGATGAGAGAAAATTAAAAAGTTAGTTCGCCACAGCTTCTCAGTGTCAGGAAATAGACACAGCCCCAGGGACACAGTGGGTCATTGTGTCAGTGAGAATGAGTGGACTCGGGCCAGTCCAACATGAATTACTGCACTGAAACGTCTCATTCTTCTGAAGTGACACACTCGCCTGCAAAAAAAAGAAAAAAGTGAACTGCCTGCATCACTCCATTGATCTGCTGTAATAGCGTTTTTACTAGCCACCAAGGCTTCAATCTCAGATGTTATGCCTGTGTTCCTGTAGCCATATTTCTCTCTAACCTGCTCATTTTTTTTTCTTTTTTTTTATCCCCACTGCAGACGTTCAGCCAGTCACCAAAAACCTACTTTGTTGGCCACTTTCGTGTGTGGACTGAAGAGCAGCAATGGACTCCAGTCTAGTTGAAGGAGGACTTAATGTCACCTTAACCATCAGGTTACTCATGCATGGGAAGGTGAGTGAGGCAGGATTCCTGCAGAGTCATACATAGACAGAGAAACAATTAATTTAATATAAGAATAGAATACGTTCTGTTTTCCAAATCCACTTAAGTGTGTGAGTTGATTTGGACAAGTTGGTTCTGCCAACGTGCCTTTTCTGATTTATTAATAAAACTTACATGGGGAAGCGTTGTGTTCATTCATCCATCCATTAATTTATCTATCTGTCCTGCAATTCCTCCTCCTTCTTTGTGTGAGTTTGTTCAGCTCCTCTATATCCATGCATCCAACCAGCCATCTAACAAGTCCTCCATCTTTCCCTCTGTCCACTGTCTACGCCTTCTTGCCCTTGTCCAACAATTACTTCATTCATTCATCGCCCAACAATCAATCCATGTTTCAGTCTCAAGCTGAAAATTGGAAATTGACGTTGTGCTGCACCCTTTTTTCCTTCCATGCAACACCCAGGTTCCAGGACCTGACTATTAAACCCCTCAGGAGTTACTGCCTTGAGAAGTAATTAGACTTGGTTCAGTACAAAGCAGGCTTTAATGCTGAAAATGGTCAAATGTTACAAGTCAACTAAAAGGAACAGATACGGAGTAAAGGATGCTGGCCTGTTTTAATCAGTTTTTGTTTATGTCGCCAGTCTTGTATGTTATGTTTCTGTAGTTTGCAGCAGTGTGCGTACAAGCAGATAAAAGAGAGAGAGAGGAAGGACACGGACTGGTTTAACATTAATGTCAGAAACGGTACGGACTTTTGAGACTCCTAGTGACTGCTCACACTGTCTTTAACAGGGCTGCTAACGATTGCTCTGTGTTTTCTATTTTACCCCCATGGCTTTCTGCATGTTTGTAGGTTTGAACTCTGCATCAAACTTTGAGTATGAAGCTGAAGCGTCTTCTGCAGAACCAGGGTGTCTGCACATCCTTAAAGTCTTGCGTTTCTGTGTAAAATTAAGGCATTAAAATGGCCTTAATTTTAAATTCATTACAAAAATGTAAGTAGGTCTTAAATTTTCTCGTGGCAAGATTATTTAATGTATTTTCATTTTCTTGTGGGACTTGCTGTCAGGCGAAAGTATGAGGCATCTTTCTGGCGTTCTGTGACTTGACGCGGTTGAGGCTACTGGCAACTAGCTGCTAATATACCCTTACTAACTAACTAACACGTTTTTGCCTCCATCATATACATGAAGTTTTTACAGTTTATGCTATTCCTGATTATCCCCCTAACCATCCTATATGTTTACTGCACAGTGGCGCAGTTGGTAGAGCTGTTGCCTTGCAGCAAGAAGGTTCTGGGTTCGATTCCCGGCCCGGGGTCTTTCTGCACGGAGTTTGCATGTTCT
>CAEGAE010070831.1:0-14586 GCA_903067095.1 Girardinus metallicus | reverse complement strand
TTAGTTTTTAGTAGTGTGTGAGAGACAAAACATAGTTTTTGTCCTAAACGGACCCTCATACGTATCACTCTACATTCACATGTGCTCATATCTGTGTGCTCATGAGAACATGGAAGCACACTTGACATGTTGTGCTCGGAAATTCACCTCCAAGTTTTACCTGTCTCTGACCTGCCTTCGACTCTTGTCAGCAATACCCCCACCCAACCCTTTCTCCTGAGCTTGTCTCCTTTGTCTTTCTTTTTCTATTTCTGTCGCTCTGAATATTTTTCCACTCTCTTGTTTCTTTTACCTCCTCTGCTGTCAGAGCTGTTCAGGATGAGGAGGACAATGGCACGGCTTGCAAGGAGGTTTGGGCAAGACATAGCAAAGGAAAAAGGGAGGCTGGACTCATCTGACAATTGGCATTTTTTTGGTTTCCTTCTTCCCTTGAGAGTACAAATGCTAAATTTTCTTTATTCCAAGAATATTTCTGGGATGCTAATATTTTGACTGACCATGAAACATTGTGTTTTGCAATATGTATTTTCATTGGTCTACATTTTCAAATTCAAATTTGTATATTTAGTAATCGCTATGCCTATTTATGCGATTTAAACTCCTGTTTTAGTCTGATCTGTGTGCCATGTTCTATTTATTTGTTTCAGGTTGTGCATTCCTCACCTACTGCGCCCGTGAGTCTGCCATCAAGGCCCAAAACGCTCTCCATGAACAGAAAACACTGCCAGGGGTACGTATTTGTCTTTTTTCCCTCCTCTATTGACTCCTCCTCTCTCCCCTCCATGGTGGTCAGCGGTGCCATCTGCACCCGGCTGCACACCAGCCGGTATTATCCTTCTGTAGTCACCAGAGATGAAAAACACTTTGGAAAGCTTTTCAATCAATAGCCTAGCCTTTTGAAGGCCAGTTTTCAAATATTCCATGTGTCTCTCCTCAAGGGGATATTCTCAAGCATTGATCAGAACCTTCTCTGCCTCATACCTTTTAACCAAAAGCAGAGAATGGTATAGAAATAGAAAGCTCTGTACTTCAGTGTCTAGAGTTCAATAAAACCCTGTGAAGTGGCATTAATCTTATTTTTACATTTTGTTTGCTGTTGGTGCATTTCGCCGCGCCTGTGTGCATCTGTTGGATCAGTGTTTAAGGCAGTGACAGAAATAAGACAATTGGGTCATATCAAGATGCATCAATAGATAACGATAAATCTCACAAGCCCTAAGACCCAAAGACAAAGACCCTGGCACACTCAACCAAAAGTCCTATTTTAGAGTTGTAAGGAGACTACAGCTACTGATGTATAGCCATTTATTTCCACTAGCTTCCTTGAAAAACAAGTTGTTTCATTTATCCTGCAAATTAACCAAGCATGAGGCTAGAGGGCATTTTCTGTTTTTTTTTTTGTTTTTTTTTCTTGTTGCATTTAAATAATAGGAAAGAAGAGAAATGATGAAAATTTTCATTGCCCGGTAGAACTGGGCTACGTTCAAGGGAACTTAGTTTCTAAACCAGTGTTGTACAAAAAGGAGATTTTTATTTTTAGTTAGATTTAGGTTTAGTAAATTCAGTAAATTTATCCAATTCCCAGATGTACATTTTACATTCGTGATTTATATTTTATCATACTGTACATTATAATAATGCTCTTGTCTTTCTCACTTTGTGACTTGTCATTTCTAAAAATGCATTCAGCATCACCAAGGAATGGCGGAGAAAGGAAAAGTACAAGAATCTATTTTATTAATCACAATTTATGCTAAAAAGAAACCATTTGCAGACATAAGTTAACACCATTAAAACAAATTCAAGATAGTGAGCCTTAGCCCTGGTCAAAAAGAACCAGGATATCTCTGAAAAACAGAAAGTTCACTTCTATTAAATGACAATGAATACTTGTTCACAGGATTGCCTTAATATAAAATTTTTTGATAAGGAGAATTTACACTAATCATCTCTAAAATGTTATTGTGATATGTCCTATTATTAACTACATCAAACATCTCCCACCATTTTTGGTCCATGCATCAACCGACAGATGGACTTGATTCCCTGTCTTTCACACAAGATAGTTCCCAGAATACAAATCACATTTGTTCATCTTAGTACTTAATGAGTCAGAGCTCAAAGAATAAACAGAAATTGGTATTGGCCTGGAACAGCCTGATTGGTGCATGCCTTATATAAAATAATTGCATGGTTACTATTTTTCTGCTCAGTCAAACAGACACACACACACGCATACACAAATGACCAAACAGTACAACAAATCGATATGGATGAAATGTCATCTGCATAGTCCTGAGTCCCCATCATAAATTTAAACATTTTAAATAAGGAATGAAAATGTGATATTTAAAAATGTCTGTTTACTAGTATGTAACTCAGTGTTCCCATTGCAACAGCAAAGAACCAAATGAAAGATAAGCTTAACATTTTATGAAAAAAGTCAAAGCAAGTCTGCCAAACAGCCTAAACTTAAATCAGATGTGTTCAACCAGGACCTCTAAAGTTTGTAGGACGTTGTGCCCGGAGGACCAGAGATGGGAAACATTACTTTAGGAGGCCCCCTGCGGTGAAAATAATCCTCTAAAATCCGTTTGAACCATTCAGTCAGAATGTGGGTATGGCTTTCCATTTAAAGAACGTAAATTTATTAATACCTTACCCCTAACCCAGGACAGGGTTAAAAAGTTGTACTCTGACTAAGCCTGACTTTGAAAGTCCTTAATAGGCTAAATTTAAACGGGACATTTTGCCTCAAAAAACGTCATATTTTAAAATAATGATCCTGGGCTAAATTGCCATATTAAATGATAAATTTGGATATCCAGTTTTGAGAGGGTAAGCCAAAGACGTTTATGCCTCAAGCTGAATAAATTCAGTAAATCTCATTAGTGTTCTGTTAATCCTTTTTTTTTAAATCCTCAATTAAATAGATAAGTTGTCAAAGACACTATTTATACTTAGTAAATATAGTCGTATCTGGCTTAAAAACAAGAAGGCAATGACCAAATTTCCAAGCTTGAGGCTTCAAAATCGCACTCTACACACCACCAAGAGTCTTCACACTAATATGAAACTTATAGGTTGATTCAGATAACCGCCCGCTAGGTGTGACTAACAAAAGCTCTGGACAAGAATTCAAAGATGATCTGTACTTGGTTGTGCATAATAGGATATGTATTCCCTGATTGGAAAAGTTGCCAAGAACAACTTTTAAGATGGAAAGTTTTCTTTAGTCCTCCCATCGGCCTCTTCCTTCTCTCCTTCTCGGTGCTGTCCAAGCTACATCCTCCCAGTTTCCTCCCACACCCTCTGCACCACTGTCGCTGCTCTTCCTGAGACAGAGCGTGTCATAGAAATGTAACAGCCAGACATTGATGAGTGTCAGGCTGAGGTTGCTCTGCCGTTCCCTTCCCTTCAGCTTTACTCACACATACAAACACCAACAGTCTGCAGAAACAGGGACAGTGTGTGCTTGATGTTCCAGCTACACATAGATGCAACACTTGCTGCACACAACTTTTTTGCGTGGCAGTGTCCCAAAGAATCCTCTAGGCCCATTTTCAATGCCATTGGAGCAATACAAACTATTATTGTAAGCAAGAAATATAACGGCAAGCTTAAATGGAAAGAAAACAAATACATTGCTGCTTCTCAGAACTCCTCACGTACTTACCTCTTGAGCTTTCCTGTTCCTTAAATCTGTTGCGACCTGACCCTCGTTACTCGACTATTTGATGGTAAGTAGTTACGTCACTTGTTTGTTTGCGAGTCCTGCTTGATGTGCACTTTGCCAGGGGCTAGGATTTAATTAATGGAAATTAGAAAATCTTCAGAGATCTTCTTTTAAATGTATAAATCTCTGCATTTTGTCGTTAACCCCATACAATTTTTTTGCTTCTAATTAATGGAAACTAGAAAATCTTCAGAGATCTTCTTTTAAATGTATAAATCTCTGCATTTTGTCATTAAGCCCCACTAGGTTTTGCTTCCTTGTAGGAGGATTTCAACCAAGCTCTGTTTAAATTTATCTATATTTACTTCATGAAAATCCACCAAAATCCTAGAGTAAAGGGTTTATTGTTATGACAAACAAAACTGCATCAGAAACAAGCATCACCATAGGCACAAATAGCTGACAAACATGGATGGTCACTCTATAATGTAACAACCTAGTCTTCTGAATTGTTAAATAAATGACTTGCTCTGTCTTTTTTGATAAGCGGGAGGTGGAAACCTCTAGAGCTGGTTTGTTTTTTTGCATCAATTCTCATTACAAGCATATAAAGCATGAGTCTTAAATGAGAGAATTATTATTAAAAAACTAAGAGAATTTTTCCCCTTGAGAAAAGCAGCTAGACCACTAAATTACTAGCTTTCCTCTTCTGTCTTTCATCCTCCATATATTTCTGGTTACTTTATTAATATTAGTGATTTTGGGTTTTCTGTCTCCAGAAAAACACAAACTGCAATTTGAGACGAAGATTTAGCTGGTTCAATATTAATTATTAAAGTGCTTGAGTTATGTCACTTTATTATCGCTGAGAAATTTTGTGGAATATCTTGTGACAAACCAACACAAAGTAGTGTAATGGAACAGTGTAAGGAACGTGAAACATCATTTTCAAAATGAAAAGGAGCAAAAACAAAGTGAAAAATGTGTTATATATCACTACCACTTCACTAGTTTGCACTACTTTGTGTCTGGATATCACAATAAATAGAAATATAATTTAGGCATAATCATTTGATGGTTGTAATGAATCAGAATGTTGAAAAGTTAAAAGGGTATTAAAAAGACAGATACTATAAGCAGTCAACCATGATGTTTGAAAAACTTGTTTCACATCAAGGTTGTGTTACAGTGGATGTCACAAAAAAATGTTTTGCCAGAAAACCACAAAGGTGGCAATTTCTACTTTTGTCTAGTAGGTACAAGTTCAATGTTAGAGAAAAATTTTTGTTTTCACTACATGTATTGAACATCACAACTCTATTCTTTTATCTCTGGAACATCACTCATTTGGAAATAACGGTCTAAATTGTCGGCAAAAAAATCCATCCATCCATCCATCCATTTTCATTACCCTTGTCCCTTAGTGGGGTCCGCAGGGGTGCTGGTGCCTATGTTCAGCCACGTTCCGGGTGAGAGGCGGGGTACACCCTGGACAGGCCACCAGTCTGTCAAAGGGCAAAAAAATCATCCGAAGAAATACAGTTTGGTTTTGAATCCAAAGAAAATCCTGTTTATTAGTCCAGTAAAAACAAGTCGCTCAGATGACTGAGTGGTTGAACCACTGCTACTGTCAGATTGCCATAGTTTCTCACCATGTAATTGTTTCAAAGATTAAAAACAATGATTATTAGCTGAATGAACCAGAAAATAAATTGGACTGCCATGCTGTTGGTCCCACTCCAAACATTTGGCATGGAGAGGTGAACGTTTATCATTGCAGACAAAACATCTGCATAATGTTGAATGAGATTATAATATATTGCAATCTTTGAGTAGAACTTGCATAAATTGGGTTGCAGTGGAACCTCTATGCTCTATATAAATGATGCAGTGGTTTTTGACATGCCCCTGAAAAATCTTTAATGATCTGGCTTCGCTGGTGATCAAATTGTGCATAATACAGTATTAGATGCAGTATTTACCAAGGGCAATACATCTCCCTGCATTAAAATGCACATAGCACAGTGAAGATGATGTTAATACGTAAAACTTCTGTTTTACACTGGGGACTGAATGCATATTAGGCTTGGGCTGCTGAATGTTTCTGATGATATTATAACCTTGAATAAAAGTGCCATGCTTTTATCATATCCTGGTAATAACAGTAACATGTGAAACAAACAAAAAAAAAAAAAAAAAATATATATATGTATATATATATATATGTATATATATATATATATATAACATCACTTAATTTATTTTAAGAGAAAAATGGCTATCCCCCTGCTGCTTGAAATAACATATTATTCTTTATAGTTTTAGTAATTCTACCTATGGTTTCTCCATATATTCTATATTTTTTATGCAAGTTGTAAGTTAGTACTCATAGCTTGCAGCTAGAAGATCCTTTCTTTGAATCCTGGCCTTGGGCTATTCTGCTTTGAGATTGCACGTTCTTCCCATATGTCTCGATTGCTTGATGGTATGCGTGCGTGTGTGGTTGTTTGTATTGTTTGCCTCTGTATTTCCCATGTGATCAACTGTCCAGAGTGTTTCCCGTCTCTCTCCCTGACACATATTGGGGAGCAATGAATGGATGGATAATTTTTATACATCGCAAGTAGAAACACTCAAAACCATTTGTATATAATACTTTTAACCAAGTAGTCACATTCTTATTCACCTTTGGGATAAAAGAATAGCAGAAAAAACTCACTAGTTTGGCTTTGTGATACGTAACTTTACCTAACTTCTTTCTTTTAGGACTCCAAATAAATGTACATTCTCTTAGCCATGCCAGATAAAAAAAAAAAAAAAACCCTAAAAAAAAAAAGAAAAAACTAAGACCTGTGTTTTATTTGATTGTAAATTATGACAAAATTGCCAATAAACTGAGAGCACAATACTTAGTAAATCAGTCTGCAGATTCTCTGTAAAGAAGACTCCTATTTATTACCAGATTTATTATCACTTTATGACAGGCACAAAGTGATCATAAATCAGGATCATAATGTTCAAGATGCAGAGTTGGATGAAAACCACTGAATCTTGTCAAACAGCGTCTGTGTGCAGTCTGGTGCTAATATGAAGGCATTTATTGGCCCTACACATACAAACACCTCACAGCTGCCTGGCACTATTAGAAGGAAGCGCTGGTGTTCTTGGACATCATAATCCACGTCCCCCTTGTTGCACATTAGCAGCTGAAAGGAACAGTATGGCCTAATGGAAGTGTACTGAACTGTAATATAGATTCCTGCAGTGAAGTGTGATGGGAACCTTGGGGACACATGTGCCTGACATAAGTTTGGCCTCAGAACAGGAAAAGCTCTGACAGTGTACCAGGTGTGTGCTGCTTGGCTCTATTAGTTGTGTGCTTCCGTGGGTGTGTGTGCGCAGAAAGCAGCCGGGTCTGTAAAGATACAGATAGTAATGTTTAAAGGTGAGACAAACAACATGTGTACGTGGCAGCTTGCCGTGATCACAAGCCGCCCACGACACTAAGCGCCTGAATATATTATTCGTGTGCTTCTTTGTTCTATTTTTAGGCGGAGCTGGTACATTTTCCTCCTGCAAGTTATCATAAAAGTGACTAAGATCACGTTTTAAAGTTAAACCCCGAAGATTAGACTTCGTCTTAAACCAAGTGAAATTTTAAGATCACTTTGTGCCATCTGAAGCCTCACCGTGACTCTTCCTACAGCAGCTGGTGTTGCTTGCGAGTGTCACAGCTCTCTACACAAGTCCGCTGGAGATTTACTCCACCCAGCTTAGCATCATGACAAAATCCTGCTTCCTTCACACTATCCGCCCCCTCCCTCCTCAGAAACTCTGTCCTCTCACCGCCGCTCTTCAAATCCAGCACATCCAAGACATAATCTCAGCCACTGCAGCAAGTCTCTTTTTGCTGTAGCACAGGAAGAAAAAGAAAAGCACCTCTGTTTCTTTTTTTCTCTCTCTCTCTCTCTTGCCGTGCTTGTATTGTGTACAACAGTGATTGTCTCAGAGAGGCATTGGTGGAAATGTGTCTGCTGCGCGCATTCTCTCGTTGTATTAGTAGTTGTCGACCTGAGGGGAGTGTAAGCGGCTGGCAGTGATTCAGGAGGCAGGTTTATGGAAATAGCACCCACATTAAAAACCCAATTGAAGTAGAGGGAAGATTATGCTTCAGCACACACATGTGGGCTTCTTCAGTGTCAACACTTGAAGTAACATTCCCACTTGATTGTCTCCGTCTTCCTTTGTCTCTCTGTTGCACGGTGCTTTTTGTCAGCATCTGGCTGCACTCTTGGTCTTCTGTGGACGACTCTATGTATCTCTATACATGTATGAGTTTGCATTTTTGAGTTTGCAGGTGTGAGTTTGCATTTATTTCTGTGTACTTATGAGTGAGGCATGTCTACAGATTTTGTGAGTCACAAAGCTATACCTTGACATGTCCTAAACTGCCAAGTTCTCCATATCTTGGAACAGCTATATGAGCCCACATGGATGCAAACATCATATATCCCCTCTTACTTCTAACTGCCTGTGATCCACCTTTTTTATTATCTACAGCCAAGCTTCCTTATGTGCCAGCCAGGCTGCTGCAAAGGCTGAATAATTCAATGCAACACTCTGTGAAGGTTGGCAGGGTATGAATGTAATGTACTGTACGATTGCGTGCGTGTGTGTGTGTGTGTGTGTATGTATACAGTATGCATCTTCGTTGAGTGGGCGGGAGTGGGGGCCGACACGTAGCAGACCGGACTGCGTGAAGCCAATCGGTGTTGGCAGGTTTGGAGGTCTTGCAGTCAGGAAGAAGGGACTCATTAGAATTTAGCCGAAGGGTAAAGAGGTCCTGTGTGTTTTTGTCTTCGTGTGTGTTTATAGGAGGGACATCACAACAGAGAATAATCTAAAGAAAGCACAGTCAGTCTCTCTTCTTCTTTGTTTTCCTTTCTCCTGAAATTGTATGAAAGCCTGGTATTTCACTTGCTTTAGTTTAGAAAAGCTCCCAGAAACGGAGAAAGATCATATGTGGCACACCGACTGTTAACACTTGCAGTTTACATAAACCTAACTTGCCTAATTTTTATTTTTTTTTTTACTTTTTCACAATGTTACACAAAGGATAAAGTAAAGGATGAAAGAAGATTGCTGCAGAAAAATTTCCAAATTGTTTGTTTTTTATTCATACTATTAGCTTTATATCAGTAAATTTTATATTTGTCTTATTATTTTTATTAAACTTAATTTTATTTCTATTTTATCATTTATCTACTTGTGATGTCGTCAGCTGAGGCTGTTGTAAATGTGCTATATAAATAAACTTTGACTTGACCTGATTAAGGAAACAATCTTGCCATATGTGACTTACTAAGATACAGTGGGAAAGATGTTGTCTTTCTCAGTTTGAGCTTCATATTAAAATGCAACCACAAATGTGCCTCAGATGTTGCAAATTGACTTAATTACATCTGAACTTTACAAACACATAGTCATATTAGTATATGTAAGCTAAATCATAAATTCATTATTGTCCTGACATTTAGCAAATAGAAACTTTATGCTGTTTGACCCGACACAGAAAAGGATTGGTCTGATTTACCGTCACACAAGGAGGTTGTGTCTTTTTATACTGCCTTTGTGAACATCTGGTTTCAACTCTACAAATGACAGCATTACTACACCACTTCTCCCACTATATGGGTTTTATTTTTTTCTTGACTGTGTATTTGTGTGCAGTCCATATTGGTTTATTTTGTCATGTTGCACAAAGTAAAGTGCTTTTACGCTCGAGTGCTCCCTGGGGAACAGCTTCTACCCGCTCATGAAAACATATACCTATGCGTGCACATGCGCTCACGCTCATAAACATACGTGCTACTTAAACAGGTGTGCTAGAAACACACCAGAGTACACAGAGTGGCTGTTTCACAGTTGCTCGTTTTCCACATTCAGCCTTTCTTCCTCACCTTCTACCTCAGCGCTGGTCCTCTGGTGCCTGTTTAACACTAACACACAAACAGATGTAGATGCCTGCTTTGTTGAATTGGAGCGTTTTATATATTTTTTTGTCGCGGATATGCTAGGCATTTAGACAAGCCTTGCACGTCTCCGGGGGCTAACTTTCAATTATAGTTTTTGTTGAAAATATAAAAAGGTGTTTTATTAGGATTGTTTGTGTTAAGCAAACACAATGTAGCAAATTGATGTGAGGTGGAACTTAAATATAATTATATATTTTTGTTTATGTACAGCTTGGCACTCGTTAAGACTAAAAATTTCTTCTTTTGACTTTGGTGTTTACTGTAACATTTTAACATGTTTTTTTTTTTTGTTGTTGTTGTTCTGCAGCATTTTATTGTAGCTATGGCTGTATGCTTATAGTTGTTTTCCTGTTGAAATGTGAACCCTTTTCCAAGACTCGAGCTTCTAACTGTTTTTTCCTTCCAGTATATCTCTGTATGCAGCTCCAACAATCAACAATCAACCAGCTTCCCTGAATCTGGTGCTGTCTGGAAAGTATCCAGACAGCACCAGTTTCATGCTAGAAGTGATGTGTTCAGGGTCATTTTTAGGCTTAGTTTTCAACCAATGTAGCTATTTGCAAGCCCAAAAAATGTGGTCGGATCTGAATTCTACTTGACTTGTTGCAAACTTCAAGCAAAATTTTACGTGGCTTTCATCCAATGACTTTCTTCTTGACCATATTCCATAAAGGCCAGATTAGTGGAATACACAATTGACAGATTTTGTGTCAACGGATTCTCCTGACTGAGCTTTGGATCGCTGCAGCCCCTCCAGAGTTACACTTGGCAACTGTTTTGGTTTTATTTATTTATTTTTTTAGATTTGCTGTTGTCATATACTCTTTTTGTATTCAGAGGATGGATTAAACAGAGCTCAGTGATGTATTTATAGCCATGGATATAATTTTATTTCCTTACTCCGCTTTATTACATAACTTCAAAACACACTTTACTTGGTCTTTCTGGTGCTTCCCGTAGCGTTTATAGTGATGTTTGTTTGCTAATGTTCCCTAACAAACTAATGAGGCCTTCAAGGAAGTTCAGGATTTTTATGGAGATTGAATTACTTACAGGTGCTCACTATTTACTAGTTCGGAGACTTCTGAAAGCATCTGAATCTTATTTAGAGGTAAAAGAACCAAATGAGGCAGGATATAAATCCATCTCATACGTTTTGAATTCTATTAATCTTTTCCAGCTATCTTTTTCCTTCCACTTGACAATTACACACCACTTTGTGTTGGTTCATCAAAGGCATTTCAAGTTCAAGGTTTACAAGCTGCATCCTAACTATGACGCAATTATGCATCCCGTGTTGCCCATGAAATAATTAATGTTTCAAGTTTTTGGTCTTGTTTTGGTTGATATTATCATTATTCTATCACATAAAAGTCTATGAAAATACTTCGTAGACAATGAATTAAACAGTTTCTTCTTCAGATTGCTGACAGATTTTTTCTTAAGTGGGGGAAATGGATGCAGAATTGTTCTTGAATAATAATTCAATCTCCTTAATTATTTAACAGTAAAAGTGATTGTCATGATATTTAATTATAATCTCCTTACAAACCTCCCAAAGTTCATGACCCTGCCTGCAGAAGCAGATGACACATGTGCTGATGGCATTATAATGTTTGACTCCTCTGCCACCCCCACGACACTCCCGGCTCCCCCCTCCGCTGCTCATAGTGTGCTCTTCAGGGGAGATGCAACGTGAAATGCAAAAATAATCCACAGTGCACTCCGCCCATTAGGCCACTTCACAGTGAGAAGTGTGCTATTTTTTCCAGAGGTGCAGGTTTGCAAAAAAAGCTGAATTATTAATGTTTTTGATATTTTTAGCCAGTTTAACCTATTTCTGGTTGTGGCTGGAGACTGCTCGCCCGCCAGTCTGTGAGATGCAATCATGTGACACAAATGTGATCTGGGTTATGGAGCTGTGTTTGGTGCTTAACAGAAAAAAAAACACACTCACATACAAAAAAACAAATAAATGTGCGTTGCGATGTTGGTTTTCAACAGTGAACGTCACCACCCGTATGACAGATTGACAAGCGGCAGTTTGGTTTATTTTGATCCTGTGTAGCTCAGGTGATCTATTGTCAATTTAGCTGATGTATTACATGTAGCAGAAGGGCTAAACCAGATGAATCTGGATTTATCCCTTTCTGCCAGATATGGCTGTGCAAAGCTGTGCAAAAGACAAGACCCAGATAGTGAGTGATAATCCATCTGTGGATCCATGGACAGCTTGTACAGGTGCGCCACTGACTGCAGACATAAAAACATCGAGGCAAATCGAGCAGAGGGTGCGTCTGCGTGGATGACAAACTGTACAGTCTCTAATAAACGTATCCGGATGTCTCACGAGGGAGAAAAGATCAACTCACAAAAGCAGGATTCCAAACAAGTCAGCAGCTTATAAAAGGAAAGGCGAGGGTGGATAAAAGCACGATGACGAAGGTCATATTTGAAACGCATCTCAGCTGACATCTCGCTGGTTGGACCCTGTGCCTTTAGGAGGGGAGATGACAGAGAATAAGGAGTGGATGAGAGATTTGAAGGAAAAAAAAAAGTGACATTATACTTGCAACAGAGAAAAGGGAAAAAGAGGAGACGAGGGTTCCGGCAGGCTTGTGTCGGCAGCTTTAAGTAATACGCTCAGAGTTAAAACATAGAGTATCTTGCCCCTGCAGGTATGTGCCCGGATGTCGGTGCATGGATGTGTCATGCATGCGCTCAGCATGTGTCATGTATCTGTGCTTGACTGTTTAACAGCAAATGGCAAATGGAAGCACAGAGAGCTCATTTGTAAGCCAGATCTGGCCGCGCTTTGGTGTAGCGTCCATAGAGAGGGTATGAGGGGGCTGCACAGCACGACAGCCAGCATTTGTCAGCAAAAATCAGGCCTAATGAAATACAGTGTGCATGGCCGGAGGGCAAGGAGAGGAGTGTGACTGACAGGAGGTGTGGGCTGAAGCAGCCCGTGGCAGCCCTCCACCATAGCTTCAGCCAGCCAAAATGATTTGTTTCAGCATCCCCTCCCCCCTCCCCAAAACCCTCCGCCTTATTCTATCCCAGCTGAGGGCAGCGGCATGAGGGCTACAGGGGAGAGGAGAGAGGAGAGCGGCATGTGTGAGGGTCCCCAGGGGAAATGACACAGAATACAAGTGTACAGGGAATGCTAGTGATGGGTCTGCTCATGCGGAAGAGGTATTTGCATTGCAGAAGAGATCTGGCAGTAGGCCTTGCTCAGGGAGCCGGTGTCAGGGTGATCGCTGATGGTGAGGGCTTCTGTCGTCTGCCCCGCAGAATACCTGGACGCTGAGCTAGCAACGACGAGATCAAGTACGTCGGCACATTCAGCGCTGGATTCTGCAAGCGCTTAGGGACTTTCATCAAACTTAGGTTTTACCTGACATTTATTTTAAATGCTTCTGCTTTGCCTATTACGGCAGCCTTGAAGCCGTTCAAATATCCGATAACAATAAGCTTGGTGGCGGCAGAACAGCAGAGGATATGAATTATATAGGTTTGTGCCGGCGGCCATAGTCGGTGGCTTCTTAACTCTTTCAGCCTCATCTCCAACGAGAGGCAGCTGTTAGTAATTCAAAACAACAGTTGTATGCCTCGTGTCCTGCAGGCTGCAAGATCAAGTTTGGGTGGAACACAAAAAACATTCCCAATTTCTAAAACAACCCCTAAAAAAGTACTAAGGTTGTATCAGAGACCCATGAAGGACTTGTAGGGACACACACATCACTGGGCACCATGGTTGTTTTAAGATTTTGTTGGCACAGGAAAGGCCCTTGCAGTTTTGGTGTGCACGTGTTTGTACAAGTCCCTAAAACAGTGCACTTGCATGTTTCACTGAGTTGTTCTGTTTTGCTGTCAGTTCCTGTAGAGACATCCTGCTCTGCAGGTTTGGCCAGCATGCATCCTTTAATGTGTTTTCTGAGTTTTCCAACAGGAAGTGGCAATGTGAAGTCAGAAGAAACAGAACCTTGCAAAACTATTCTAACCCCATGAAAATTTTCACCCTCTTTACTCTTCTATTTATATTGGATTCAATGCCATTTAAAATGCACCCAAATTATATTGAGGCTTATGGACAGAAGCCTTGAATTTTTCCAGGCCTCCATCAAGGCTTATGAACAAGTGCCATAGTATGAAACAAATTGTGGTTGAATCATTAAAATGTAAAAATAAGATGATAAGACATAAGGTGTCAGAATAAGAGTGGGAGGTACTGATGGTGGGCATCACTGCCTGATCGAGGTTCCCCGTTTGAACCCTGAACAGCTGTTTTCCTTAGCTGAATGCCACCAAGTCCAAAAACATCTCGGAGGCAATAATTAGGTTGACAGCATAACGCTTAATTACTGAGTGTGCACTTCCTCTGAGATTATCATATTCATCAAGTATGGATTGATTGGAGGGAAAAAGAGAAAAGAATGAGAAAAGCAGGCAGGAGAAGTGGAATGAACAAAGTACTTTAGAGCCAAAGCAAACATGCAGCTCAGATCCTCATACATCTCATTGATAATCTATATTACAGCCCACTCTTTGCTTTGCTTTGTCAATATTTTAATATGTGATATTGACAGGATTTGTGAAAAGTCTCCCAGCAATTCTCAGAGGAAAATCCTAAGGCGTTGCACCTTACTCACATGTCTCTGCACTGCCAGTGTGTGCTGCATTTACCAAGCAGTTACAGTAACTTGGATTTTTCTCTGCACTTTGTAAGAGCTTTAGATTATTTAATTGCTTTAATGCTGTATTTCTTTGCTTTTGCTTATATTAGTTTACATGGCCGCACACATTAAGAGTCTGCATAATAGTCTGATTTAGTCTGCCTCATAGTATCTTTTTATTACTTTATATATATATATA
>CAEGAE010070827.1:0-32821 GCA_903067095.1 Girardinus metallicus | reverse complement strand
TTTTGCTATTTTTCTGAACCCTGAACCGGCGGGGGCGCCTGTTGTGTGGTTGGGTTTTTTTGTTTTTTTCCCCCCCCCCCCCACCTCCTCTCCGATCTCCTCCAAACACGCACACACACTCTCTCTCATACACTCTCAGACACAAATCCAGCTTTCATAATCTTGTTTTTTGTGTTTTTAGAAGAGCCAGCAGGTTTGTTTGAATTTCTTTCAACTTAAGCACACAGGATCAAAAACTATTTTTACTAGCTTAGATTGACTGGTTGATGAGGAAACCATTTGGATAATTGTCTCTGCTGGAGTCCACTGGACTGGACTTGTGATCTAAATACCAACCCACTCCTGGGAGCCACACTGGGAACATATTAAGCACCTGTCATCCGCCTCCTTCTGATTTCCTCCTCTCTCATTTCTTGCTACTCCAAGGGCTCTCATGACACCGATAAACAAATGGACATGACAATATGTCCTACACAGGCTGAAATATGCTGCAGAAAAAGACGTGAGACGCAATAGAAATCATCCCTCTGGTCTGGAAATGTCTGGGGACCAACGTCTTTCCCCCTTCCCTTCAGTGTCCCACTCCTTATTTTTATTGATGCAGCAAAGCAGTCCTGTTTACAGCACTGGGCTGGAAGTGTCATTACAAGGCATGTATTAGAGTAGTGTTGAGTAGTGGCACCCCACAGGGTAGTCTGCTCATTTGTGGATCCACAATCAGAATTAGCTGCAGTTTCCCCTTTCGTACATGAACATTTGCTGCATAACCAACCCTTGGACTCTACAGTACAGAGTGCTGTTTTTATTTTGTTCTTTTCATTTTTAATAAGTTCTCTCCTTGATCAATGTGTTGAGACTGTTGCACGCTGCAGTGCTCTGTCTACCCAAATCCCACCCCAACCTGTGGTCAGATTCTGATTAGGTTAATGCAGGACGACCCACAGCAAATGTGCTACTTTTAAAACGCTACATGCCGATACTGTTAGGTCTGTGGCTGGCAGGTCAGCTTGCAGGGAATCCTGGTCCCCAGAAACTTGGGGTTTCTACTCTTGTAACCACATTGCAAGATTAACTTTGGCAGCTGAAACTCCCAACTCTCTTTCTATGTAAAGGAACCCCAAGATGTTGTGATTGGTACGTGATTCCTAAGGGTGTTTTCACCTGATAGTTCGGTAAACCCTGTTGTATTGGAGACCAAAATCTTCTGCAACTTCAGAAAATTCAACCATCTCCCATGCATCCTTTTTACTACAAACTCACCCTTTTCAGTAAGGGTCAGCTGAGATCTAAACCAATTAAATTTTTATTTTTGTCATTGTGTAATGCACCACATGGCATCCAAACAGGCTCCTAAAGCACTTTCATGCAAGTCAAGTGGAAACCTTTCTCAAATGTACCTGAAAAATCAGTTTTTCTTCCTACACTTGGTGTCAACCTTTTACATTCATAGAGGACAGTTGAGCTTTTCCATTAAATAGGTTCAAGTGTTAAAACTCAAATGGTGTAACTATTTCTATTAAAAAGTGGTTAAAAAAAAAAGATAGAATTTTGCACCTAGATAACCACCATTGAACCATAACATTACATCAATAAAAAGCATATTTTCCAGTAGATGTTTGATTCACCTGCGTTTGTATTAGAAGGTTGTAGAGGATGCCTGAAGAAGTCTTATCTGCACAAATCTGATTTATAGATGGCAACAGACATTAATTTCTGTAATAAACATTCAGGGTGGGTGAACACCGCTTTGAAGTCGACTGACATTTCTGATCTCTAATCAGTATTTATCAGCTGTGATGTGAATCAGAGTTAGACGTGTGTTTTAGGCCGGATGCTTCACCAGCAGCTGGTGATATGAAAAGACCTAACAGTATTCATGACCAGTCAGAAATAGTTTTTAGCAGAGCTCATGATTTGATACTAGTAAGAACAAAAATCAATTTTGACAATATTTTGAGAAGATGAAGAATCCCGATGTTTATGTTTCATTGGTCACCAATTCTGTTTTAACAAACCTAAAGTCGGTGTCAAAAGATTCACTTCACGTTTGACCCGCCTGTATGTTGTGGTTTTCCTGCTGGATTTGAGTTTCTTTGTGTTTTGACAGATTATACAAAGGTTTCACAGACCACAAGCTTTGTTTTTCAGTTTTGTCTTTTAACTAGAAATAATAAAATGCAACCCAGACTTCTTAAAAAAACAAACAGCCCTTTATCTTAAGCACCAAGTCAACATCAGCATTGTCAAGTAGCTGTGTCGGATAGCAATACTTTCTTTCTTGCAAACCCTTCACATTATCCGTTTGTCAGTTTTTCTTTCTACAGGGTAGCCGAAATGCTGCAACAATAACTTCAGAGTGGAAACTTTAGTGCCGGTTCTGTCAGGTTTCATTGGGCTGTCATCACTACATTTCGCAATGCAGAAATACAATGGCTAGCATTGCAAAAAGTACTGTTAGCAGCCATGTAGCTCTAAAACCTGTTTGTTGGTGGGACAAAACAAGAATTATCTAAAAGTTGAATATACAATGGACTCCTGGTTTTTATGGGGCTTAGGGGCCACATTCTCATTTTTGATGCCCCACTCTAAAAATGTGCATAATTAATATACTAATCAATCAAGTTTATTTGAATAGCACATTTCAGCAACAAGGCAATTCAAAGTGCTTTACATCATAAAAACACAAACATACTAAGTCGTAGAACACTGTCAACAACTGAAGCATCACATTTTCTCAAATGTTCTAGTTAAACATGAGAATGTTTGTTTCATTTATGATGTTTCATATACAACTCTGAACAGGTGGGGTTTTAGTCTAGATTTGAAGGAATTCAGTGTTTTGGTTGATTTCCAGTTTTCTGGAAGTTTGTTCCAGATTTGTGGTTCATAGAAGCTGAACGCTGTTTCTCCAGGTTTGGTTCTGGTTCTGGGGATGCTGAGCAGACCAGAACCAGAAGACCTGAGGGGTCTGGAAGGTTGGTTCAACAAAAGCATATTTTTGATGTATTGTGGTGCTGAACTGTTCAGTGATTTATAAACCAACAGGATTTTAAAGTCTAGAACTAGGGTGATGTGCTCCATCTTCCTGGTTTTAGTGAGAACGTGAGCAGAAAGATAAAGTATAAAGATAAACTTTGTACTTTATCTTTCCTTTCCTTTAGTGCAGCAGGTTTGGTTGGAAGGTCCATGCTTTATGCATTGGTTGCAGACTTTTTGCCACATCCTGTCTTTGCTCTAAAACAATTAAATCCAAACTTGAATGAACTAGAATCTCATTTCTCGACACTGAGAACTTGCACACCATGCATTCACACTCACTTGGTTTAATGTCAAGTTCAGTTTGCACATTAATTCCCAGAATATTTTCCTTATTGGTAATTTCCATATTGATTTAGGATAGTTTAGATTTCTTGGCTGACTCACTTCCTTTTATGATGGTTAATTAGCTCGGTATTTCACTTGTCAGTAATTAGGTTCATAGACACTCACAGACATGAAAGACGGGACTTTTTTTTTTTTTTCTTGGAGCCCAACAGATATTTGTGGGCAAGATTTCATTGTGATTTGTTGCTCTGCAGGTGGAATGTTGCTGTTCTTTAAAGATTTGGAGGTCAGAGGCAGACCAGCATTCATGGAGCTGATATGAATGAAGAACAAATTAATTACCTTGTGGGCCATCTCTAGCTGTAAAATTTATGCATGTATATGAAATAAGACGTAAACCTTTGGACGCTAAAGCAGAGGGGATGTTAATGGGTTTGCACCTCATAATTATTTCCATAATTCTGCTGATCATTTTGCCAATACACTGAAGGATTAATGAAATGTTAAACACCAACCTAGTTTTTTGGGAAATTTTTATTCTACAAAAGATCGATAAAAACACAAATCTTCCCTTTTTCAGAGAGGAGAGGGCAGCACCAGCAGCATTAGTATGGGTTCTCGAAATCTTTGGAAATGCTTGAATTAGATTTGGAAAGTTCTGGATTTTTGCATAAAGTTCTTGAAAGTGCTTCATATTCAAAGTCCACTCTAATGTTTCACTAAAAATGGAAAGCATCATTTATAGTTGAAACCAGACAAGAAATCTGCAATTTTTTTCTCACTGTCTGAAGTGAAATCAGACTTAATCTTTCTTATTTTAGTTTAGTTAGAATCAAACAGAATTATTTCTGTCAATTGCCAGAAAATTTTGCAAAAACATTTTTTAGATTTTTTTTTTTTGTAAATTTCACAGACCAGTTAGGTGTATATAGTGTGTGTAAGAGAGACATTTCCAAACATAAAATGTTGTTATAGTTTTAGTTTACTTTGCCCCTGCTGTAGAATGTAGAATACTATCACAAGATATTCATTTTATTTTTTATTTCATATACTCAATAGCAAATATGAATAGTTTCTGCTCCTTTTCAGAAAGGAAAAGGAGCTAAAAGAAGCATAAACTCATATCTGTACACAAAAAGAAAATTAGCTATTCAGTTCAGAAGACTATTACATATATCAAATACTCCAAAAATAAAGAAAAATACATAACAAAACTTCACCTTAGTCAATCAATCAAATTTTATTTGTATTGCACATTTCAGCAACAAGGCATTTCAAAGTGCTTTACATCATAAACATAAAAACACAAAGTCATGCAACAGAATCAAAACAATCATTAAATTTATAAATGATTATGTTTCATAAACAACTCTAAACAGGTGGGTTTTTAGTCGAGATTTAAAGGCACTCAGTGTTTCAGCTGCTTTACAGTTTTCTGGAAGTTTGTTCCAGATTTGTGGTGCATAGAAGCTGAATGCTGCTTCTCCTCGTCGATGTCACATTGCTTTATTTTGGATCATCTTTCCATTGTTGCTATTTTAAACCAATTTTTTTTATTCAGTTTCTTTGAAGTTGTATTTGCTTTCTCTTTTTACACATCAGTTTTGAATATTAATGATGTCACATAATATGGAATTGTCTTCTTTAGTTCATTTGTATTGTTTTTATTAGTGTGGCACTAGAAAAGTTAGAAAACACTTGAAAATACTTGAATTTTACTGTGGGGAACAGTGTACAAACCCTGACCAGCAACTGCCCATGCATAAATTAACAGGTTGATCTCCGTATGAGTGAAGCATTGGCAGTATCTCATACATTTAAGAGGCGCGTGCGTCTTTATCTAATATGTAAATTGATCCAGTTTGGTTCACCGCCAGAAGCAAAAAGACGAGGCATCAAACAGCAGGACAAAGAGCTGGACGCGCTCCAGGAAGACGACATTGCGGCTGACCCGGGGTAAATGGATTGAACGGATTACGTCTAACCGTTACATCGGTGGATGTAGTGATGTAAGCAGGCGCGTCTGCCTCTTCGCTCGTGCCTACGAGGAGCGGCGTTTGTCCAGTCATGGTTTGAATGTAGCTGGCAACCTTCCCAGCACCAGCGGCGCTCACAGCAGAGACAAAAGCGGCAGTGTGACACACTTCTCCTGATGTACATGAGGAGAAATTAAACCTCTCCTCTGTTTCTAAGTTTTTAAGCACGACTGTTCTGTATTTGCAGCTGGCTTTTGTGCTTTAACACTTTCTGACTGCTAATGAGTTAAAGCTGCTGTTTAGTTATTCTGTCTCGAGGCTGGCCATGTCAAGAAGCTGGATGGCTAGCAGTGCACCTGTCACTTTTGTTTGTGTTTGCATTAATGAAGCATATTGTTTTTATATTTAGCTGGCTCTTCACAGTCGGCACATGAAGCGGGACTTTTTCGCTGTTTGCTTCAGGCTTCAGAAAATAGTAATAAACAACAAGATGGAGTGCAGAAAAGTGGATACATATATAATCTTCTTCCCGTGCTCAGAGCTAAAGCGAATATGCACACATCTTCTGTTTATTTTCAGCTTTATTATGCTAATGTTTGCAGGTGAGGCTGGATGTTGTTACAACTAGGGATGCAAGTTATCGATTAATGAGTTAATCTGAATTTGATCTTATCAACCAACTAATGATTAATTGATAAATGGTCACTTTCTTTTTGCATCAAGAGGGCTGGCCGACTTTCCATAACATGGAAGGGCTACATTTTTTTTTAGGAATATGAATATAAATGTTATATTTCAACATTTTTTTGAGTCAGTTGTGACTGAATAAACCGAAAATTGTTTTTCTCACATTATAAAACTTGCATCATGTTTCCCTCCCACCCCCACAGCTTGTTACAATTTTTCTACATAATCCCTTCACTTTTTCTGTCATCACATCCTCGCCTTCATAGCACCTCAGTTACTTTTGGTTGAATTGACGGTTAAATTAACGCTATTCAAGGTGATAACATAAGGAGCTTACTGGGTGTTGTACATTTCAAAACGGAACCGCATACGGTGCTTCTCACATTCCACAACAGGCTCCGTTTGGTCCTTTTCTCGGCTTAAAGATGATCAGTGGCTCTCAGCTGTGTGGCAGCCAAACTGCTACACTAAAAGGTTAATAGTTAAGCGATTGAATCGAGTTAAGTCGATTCAATTATTTGCATAGTAACAACTACTATAGTTTTATCTGAGTTTTAATAGTAGAATCGAGCTTAAGCTGACATTTTAAATGCAAAAATTGGTCTTCACTTGAGTTTTTTTATTCTGTTTTATTGCTCAAAGCTATCTCTTCTGTTATATTGTTCTTTATCAGTGATGAAAGGAATCTTTTGTAAAGCACCAGTCACACAAGATGTAGCCTGATGGGCAAGATCTTGAGCTGGAGGACTTTTTTAGTTTACTTGCATGAATTAGTACATTAATTGCTTTGCAGTGCATTACCCATTTGCCCAGCTGAATGTTGTCTGTGGTTTTATGCTTAAAATGTTTCAAATCCTCGAGGCATTCATGCATTTTGCCTCAAACGTATAAGGGTCAATGTGCTGAAAGTACTTTTTGGTTTTCTGCTTGAAAAGCCCTACATCTAGTAAATATAACATAGAATATAGGCTTACTGGATAATACAGGCTTTCTCAACAACCCCCTTTTGGCTCGTTTGGTGTTTTTTTTCCCCCACATCTAAGTGAGGCAATTTACAAATAGCGATAAAAAAGATTTCTTTTCGTCTGTAAAAGGAGATTTTCCCATGTTTTTGTCCTTTTTTTCCTTCCATGAAATCAAAGTTGAACCTGTTTTTTCACGGTAACATATTGACTGCTGCAGTACGTCTTACTAAGGGCAAAACCCTTTTGTCAAATTTGCCAAAATTGTCACAATACAGGAAAAAGTTGAGTGTTCATCATATAAAACCTCAAAGAATTAAATTGTTTTTTCAAAGAATCATATTTACAATTGATTATGTTGATTTGTACACTTCTAAAATCCTTAAAGGTATGTTTAATTGAGTTTAAATCACCAAATAATATAGTAAAAGAAACCCTGCTTGATTACTGTGAGAGTCTCTCCTCAGCTGTGAGGAATTTTTTCTTTCCTGAAGTGAAGAACGATGTTCAGAGTGCTGTCAAATTTTAGGTGTAACTTTTTCCTCTGTCTTGTAAGGAAGGAGGAAGTGGAAGTGCACAATCTCAGGGTAACAATCAGTCACTGAGTTACATGGTGGCTGGTTCACAGACAGAAGAAGGGCTCTATCCCAGTGTTTGTTGACTCAGAACGGCTGGCACAGATTGGCTGGATTTTTCTCAGACGTGTCACCCTGGTAACCGGATAAAACCACAAACAGCTCCGTGTGAAACCTGAGGCTGTGATTTCAAAAAGAAATGCAGAATTTATTTTCATCTGAAAAACTGTGTCCAATTCCTTTTTTTCCTTAGCCCCATATGAGACACCTTTGATGTCGCTGGTTCAGGGTTGCTGGTACTACACTTCTTCCTTCCACTTAATTTTTTTGTTAATATGCTTGCATACAGAACTTTGCCACAAAAGGGTTCTTTAGCAGTCACCTTTTGTGTCTTCCCTCTTTTGTAAAGTTAGTCCATAACTCTGTTCTGTCCAGTCAGCAGTCGTCCCCATGTTTGTGCAGCTGACTGACCCAGAGTTGAGACAGTTTAAAACCTCAGGAATTTTTTGCAGGTGTTTTGAGTTAATGATCTGATTAAGGTGTGACATTAATGACCTTGTCTGCAGTATTCACTCAATTTTGGCTTGTCATGATCTGTAATTAGTAATTATTCTAAATAACGAGTTTCACTTTCAGAGATGACTGGCAAAAAAACACAGCACTTTTACGCAATGTAAATGTTTTTTTTTTAAATATGTAGTACAATATTGCTTAGAAACTTTAGATTTCACTTGTTGGTAAAATCTCTCTCTCTAATAACCATTATATATATTTTTTTAATCACTTTTTCTCTCAACTCTCCTCCAAGTGGAACCAAGCAGTACAGTTCCTCATGTTTGTTATAGATGTGGCTCTTATCCAAGTCATTTTCTCTTTGGTGTTCTCCTACAACAACAAAAACAATCATTCAATATTTTCCAACCACAGTTCTTCCTCTAAGGTGGTGGTTCTCCACTTTTCTTTCCAGTTTCAATAATACGTTGAACGCTTCTCAACCCAGTTATAGTAGTTTCTACATCTTAGATATTTTCTCTGTTGATTCCTATGATTTGACCCTTCAGTCTAACATCTATTCCACCAGGCTTTTTTGAATGACTGAAACTTTGAGGGTCTAACAAAGTTCCTTGTTTGTGAATAGATTTACATGGATAATTGAGGAGTATGAATAAGATCTGATTTAATAATCTTGTCTGCGTCTAAATGCAGAACTTCAGTTAAGCCCTCTTTCTCTGAAATGAAAGAACCTCTTATTGCTGCTGCAGTATGGAGGTCTCTGTTCACTTGTCACAGTTTTTATGATGTTTTGCTTCTAACTGATGTCGCATGTTTGAACCTGTGAATATCTTTAATTATTCAGTGGATCATGGGCTCTTCATTTTCATCTTTCACCCCCAGTGCACGCAGCTTGAACAAAGTGTTGGAACAAGTTGCTTGGTGTCTTTTCATTCAATGTGACAATCATTTTCACTCTAATGCAATTGATCCAGATCGCCACGACCAGTGACAATCTAAATCTTTTTTTCCCCTCTGTTTTCCATCAGTTTGTGTTGGGTAGTTTAGCAGAAAATCAACCAAACGGTTACTTTATTTAATCTAATGTTTAAATTGGGACATAATGATGATGCATGCTATCTGCATTTTCTTTACAAACCATTGTATTGGAGATGTTCCTTTTGTTGCTCGCGCCTTCCTTTTTGGAAATACTTGAAAGTAATTTGTCAGAAATAATGCGCCACCTGCATGGCTTTCATAGCCTTGAGTGCTGTGTTGTACAAGATAATTAGACTTCACAGACTAATTATTCATTTGAAGTGGCAGGTGATCGCTTTGCTATTGCATCATGCACATGCAGCAAAATGGATTATCAGGTGTACATAATCTTGTCTTCAATTTGCGACTTACCATTTACGAAGTTCACGTTTTTTTTAATATACAGGTGCAGCCGACTAAGTAGAAAGTCAAGTTAGTTTAATTTCTGTCTACATTAAATTGAAAAAGTGACGCTTGTTTATCAAAGACTCATGACACAGACTAGGATATTAAGGATTTTTAATTAGTTGTTTTTGATTGTAGCCAGTAAAAACTCAACATTAAGTTTCTCAGAAAATTAGAACTGAAAACTATCAATCAACAATTTCAGCTACAAAACTTGAGGCCCTTTTAAAAATGGTTACAACTGCCTGTTTTAATAGCTAAAACACAAAACATCCTTCATTTGGAGTTACTTTTCACTCAAATTTAGATCCATGAATACTCAACCACAAATTGGCTGGGATCATCTGGTTCAGAATTAATCAACCTGTTTTGCAATTTTATTTTAAATGGACTGTAACTCCAAACACAATAAGTCTGCCTTCTCACAGAATTTTTTCACACAGCATTTCTGCTATTAGGAGCTGAAATATGTTGCAGCAATCCTACTGTACATGTTACTATCTAGAGTTTACCAAACAGCCAATCCAGAAGCACTGCTTATTTTCCTGGTCGCTGATTGGCTGAACCCCCAAGAGTGAAAATAAGAGACAGTAGATGTTAGTGGTGCTGCTCAGATGGTTTCTACGGTACATATTATTGCATATCAAGGTACATTTGGTGGAACTGTGCACCTGCTGAGCTAATTATGCAGCCTACTGCTCAGTGCAGTGCTGCTAAAATCATTGTTAAAGGGTTAATAGAGGAGTGATATTGTGATGACTTTCTCATGGCGGCGTTTCAGAAAGAGCAGCAGACAGAGGGCCAATTTCAAGGCGTTTTATTACAAAGTAAAATTTCCTCTTAAGTCATATTTGAGATATATATATATATATATATATATATATATATATATATAGCATATTTACAACAACCAAAAGTAACATAGTTTATTGTGCCATAAAATGCCACTATATACCTGGGAAATACACAAAACTACCCCTTTAAGTAAACAGTTTCTTAATATTGATGAAAAGTACAAGTACTTAGTGAAATAATCTGGAAAAATGTTGGAAAATGTCGCGTTCCACTGGCAAATTAATTCACTAACTAGTATGTTCATCAACATTAAGAAATGAACTTAAAACAAGATCCTATTTTCTTAGTTTTGTTTTATTTCAAGTGTACTTGGATATTTGCACTAGAAACTAGACCTAAAATAGTCAGATTTTGTGTTTTTGCAGAGTAACCCTACAAAAGGGGGCCATTAGGGCATAGCACCCCCCCTCCCCTTTTTAAGGCCCATCAGTCTTCAAAAGGTTAGTGAGTATATCAGAAAAGGTCCTAAATAACTAAACAAACACATGTGCACATACTGCACCATATGTGGACATTGGTAAACAGAAAGTGAACTACCTTAGTGAGGAATTTCATCTGGGTCTAACTCTTATCCGGCTTTATTGTCTTGATATCGTGACACCCATTGAGGCCTGCTGCTCTCAATCTACGGCGCTACAAGGGTATAATCATTTCCCTCTAATTCCGGTCGTCTCAACAAGGCTATATAGCTCACATTTAATAAGTTGTCTCCCCTGATACTCTGAAGGAGAATGAGCTTTCTGGATGAAGAGCAGCTTGCACTGAAACTGCCCCCGTTAAATTCTCTACGAGGGATACGGTTGGAACAGGAATAGCCATTATGTCCACATATGTAACGCCGACATGAGGGATGGAGGACATTTGCTGGTGCACTACATGTTTGCTGCCTTTCACACAAGATTGAATGTCTTTAATTGACTAAAACTCACTCTTGAGGTTAAATAAATGTTTAGTTTTCTTTTCCTCTACTATGTCACAGCGACTTTATGTTTTTGCTCCGATTGTGTGCATCTTGAAAGAAAACCATCAGGAGTAAGAAGTAATCTGAGAATGGTGAAGCCAAAAGATATACTTTGGTAGACCAGGATGTCCGAAGTGACTCTTGATGTTTTTGTCCTGGACGTTTTAGATGTTCTCCTTTATAAATAGCTAGTTAGTAGATTTCTGAAGAATTTGTAAAAGCTGCTCTGGAGCAGGACCTCTTCTAAAACATGGAGGACACTGGTCCTTGAGGAATGGCACTGGTTACCACTGATGTAAACCATTCCATTGCAGCTCTGGCTGCGCATTATGAATATTTTTTGATGTGCTGTTATCTGTATCTGTTATAATTCCTTCGCTGTTGTTTCTTGTAAGGCCATACTATGACAGAGCTCTGAAATTTCATTCCAAATCTCAGAACTTCCTTCTCTGTACCATAAAGCATGAAAACTAATCATCTGTGGTGTTTAGGATCACACATAAATCCAGTAGGTTCATTTGTCAAGCTGGAAAATCTTGAGATATCCGCAAAGTTAGAACAGATAAGCCACATCTGCTATGGAAGCTTTTCCTCTTCTGCTTTACATATCAGCTGTATTTCCCCAGTGGGGTCCATGTGAAGGATTTCCCTGAAATCACTGCAGTGGAAACTGAAGAAATACGACCAGATTTTTATCCTCTAGCATGTCTTGCAGTTTGTCTTCCTACTCTGATTTTCCCAGAGCTACAAATCTGCTAAAAGACTCTGGGAATGAACCCTTTCCAGTCTGGCAGCCACTCCTCCACTATCCGACAAACCTCTAATTCTTCTCCTGAACATTGTTGTTCTCAGCAGTGGCATTGCTTTTCCTGCTGCTAGATTTCCACTCCTGCTTCTCAGCGTCAGGCAGACAGAACATGGACAGCGGCGATGGTGGGGGGAGAGAGCAAACTAGACGTTTCTGTGGTGTAGCCTAGATGTTTGACTTTTCCAGTCATCTCTGGAGATGATTTGTGACATTTTTCTAATGTTGTTAGATCATGTCAGACATGTCTGGTGTAAACACAAACTACGAACTGACCTGTCCTCCCCTGGTGATAATTACACACAAGATTTGTGGCTTGGCAGTGCCCTGCGTGAAGCACGAGTCATCCGCGTGTCAACACCGTCTGCAAACACAGCAGTGAATCCACCGACCGTCATTTAAATTCTCAGACAGTGACTTAATCTAGACTGAAGTTTTTTTTTTCATAAATATCATGTTATAAAATTAAAGCAGAAATAAGTGAAATACAATAAAATCTTGAGCTGCAACTAACGACTATTTTTGTAATGGATTATTCTGATCAGTTGGATGAAAACATTGGCACATTCTACAGCTTCTTCATTTAGACTTTTTTAGAAGGTCTAAATAGTAGAAATGCATTGAAAGATGCAAATTATGAAATCATGGAAAAAAATTATGAAATCATGGAAAAAAACATTTTATTGCCAAAAATGCAATAACAGTATTCCTTTAGACAACGCTTGATCATTTGTAGCAAAGGATTCATCTGCAGCTAAAAAGATACTTTGAACATAAACATGTTAAAAGCTAAGCTGCTGATGCTCAAAGAATAAGGCTGGATTAACTGATAAAAAATTGAGCTGAAGGTGTTTTAAATACAAGAATTTAGCAGAATTTGAACCAGGTGAAGTTGAAACTGTGAGGGTAATTATATCATAAATTGAATTAGCTGATAAGTATTTATGCTGTCCTATCAAAATCTTCATATTCGGGAACTGCAACCAATAACCATCCTGGCATAAAAAGCCATTTAAAGACTATGTTAATCAGCTGTGAGCTTATACCACAACCTGAAACGGCTCAGATTTACTTCATAAACAAGCTGAATTCAAACTCAAAGTTCATTTTATAACATCCAAAAAATATAATTTAAAGTATGGGGTGGTTTCTTTATGACTTCAACAAAAAACCCAAAAATCTGTATTTTGTCAGAAATTGATGATTGTTTGTCTTTTCTTCTCTGACGAATTATTCCTGGATTTGCTGTGTAGCATCACATATTACAAGTAGCTGCTTCTTTTTCTGCATTTTGAAATACGCTTTACATTTGATTTGAGAAATCCCATATGATTGGTCGCTGCAAAAATGCTTGAGTGTAATTTAAACAGTTGAAAGGCTCTGCATTAGCACTGTCGGCCAGAGGCAAGCATCTGCTGGGCGGCTGCTGTCTGGAGAAGAGGCTGCTGCCCTCAGAGCAGTGGACGACGATAAGTGCTGTGAAGTAGCTGAAAATGTGCAGCTATTGTCACCCCTTGGCCTTAAAAGGGGGAAAAAAAAATCTCCCTCTGTTCTCTGTGGGAACATGATGGGAATAAATAGCAAATTATTGTGCCGTAAATGTAAGTGGCACTCACTTTCCTATCGTTCAGTGGGAAACAGTATTGTTTTAAAATTGAGGGGAGTTTTCCAGTTTGGATACTGGAACTGTGTGAGCCTTTACCCAGCTGCTGCCATGTTATCATCCTCTGCTGGTTAATGTGCTTCAATCTGTGAGAAAAGTTTGAGTGACAGCTGGTAGAGCAACATTTAAACCGGTCACCATGTTTTTCTCTCCATCCAGTGCATTCAGGCATTGAGGGGGACACATTCCCTAAGTGAGATTAAGCAGTAATGTATCTGCAGCTGGGTTAATGACTGATAAACCAGCAGAAGGTCTCATACTAGTATTATCTCATAGGTGCTGCGGAAATATGAGTTTTTGACTTATTCTATTTTTTTTTTGTTTGTTTGTTTGTTTTCATAATCTTGTATTTGTCACTCCAACAAGTCAAAATGTATTGATGGACCAGATTAAAAACAAAGCAGAACAATTCAACAGTGGTTAATAAAAAACATAAAATATAGAACAAAAAGAGAGAAATAAAAAGTTCTTTAAAAAGTCTGACTGATTCTGATTTTGGCATTTTCATTTTGCTATAAGGTCACAATGGATCTTCATTGTTCCAATCTTATTTTATTAAAAAAAAAACATTGAACAATACCTGTTAAAACAACTGTTTTTACTGCACGAGGTGGCGTTCTCAAATATACATTTTGCATTGCTCTCCTCTAAATTAACTAAAGTAAACTTTAAAAAACAGTTCTTAGTCTGTAATTTTTCACATTTTAAAAACAAACAAACAACTACTTAGACTAATGATCTGTTTCGAGTCTTTCAAAAACATGAAGTGCACAGTACTATTTCACTTCTACAAAAACCTAAAGTATGAGGTCCAATAAAGTGTCCTGAGTTTTACGTTTTTGTGCAGAAATAAAATGCCCAAATGGCAGTTTAAATGTAAATAAGATCGGTGGAGAAGATGGTCTCCACCTATAAGCATCGGCAAATTTTAGTAAAACCAAAAGCTCCAATGCTTGTGATTGATGAAAGAGATTAGCTGTTTTTTTGTTGTCATTTCATGTTTTCATCATTCATAACTCTCTGAACTCCCTGTTGCTAAAATGTGCCATTCAATTTAACTAGCCTTGCCTTTAGTAAAGCCTTTGGAAAGTGGACACAAATTCTTCCTATCAATCAAACCCAAAGCCAAATGGGTCTTGGCCCAGGCCAGTTACTGTGTTGCTTTACCTTAACAAATATGTGCCAATTATGTCTCCAGTCTCCTTTAACGGTTTGTTTGACTGAAGCAGAGATTGCTCCTTATTTTGTTTGGTAGTGTTTATTTAAGACCATCTTATCACATTATAGCCAGAGTGCTTGTAGCACTCTTTGGAACCTGGTAAAGATGTGTATAAAGCCTTAAAACAAATTAATTTTTCATTGCAGTGGCATAATATCCCACTCAGAAATGTAGGAAAATCCAGCCTGCATCTTTAATATCTTTTTATTTTTCAGCGAGGGGAAAAAAAATAAGCCACATTGAGAAAGAGGAGCAGTCAGTCTTCTCATAAAGCATCAAGCAAGGTTAGAGCAGATGGAGACGGGGATCTTGGACTTTTCATTTTGAGTCGTCTCGGATTCAAAAGGGATCAGTCTCTGTAGAAAGTGGTTTCAGTTGACATTCTGTTTACGTTTCTGATTGCAAGTCATCTCAAACAGCCAGCTGGCATGTAGATTGCTTGTATTGGTTGTTAAGGAGACTTGATATTGTGATGATGCTGCAGAAGATGGCCGATAGCACTCATGATTGGCCAGTGGAGTAGACATAGACCTGTGTGTCCTGTAACATTTATACTTTAGAGAAACAGGAAGTCATGAATTATTAATTAAGCATTCTTTGAAACATTTTCTGAAAAGTCGATTAATATAGCTACAAAATTGCTAAGTTGGCAACAGTGCATTCCCTCATCTTGACCACACTCTTGTTCAGTCACACTTTGCCACGCCCCTCTGTGTTTATTGACCCCACCCACTTTGGTGTTAGTTTTCACAATTTGTCTGGGGTGGGGTTCTGCTTTTACAAGGGGGTTAGTTACACTTTAACTTGTGCTCAATTTAAAAACATAAAGGATCCCAATAATTGTGCCACCGGAGTCTTAATGAACACCTTCAAATTAAAAGTTGGATTTTCCAATAAGCTTTTGTTGAAGAAATTATACCTCTGCAGCAAAAAATTATTTTTTTAAGTATAGTTACCCCCCCCAACCCCACTATCACCAGGACTGTCAAGCTGGCAGTTGTTGTTATGGCACTGTATTTATAGATCATCTTGAAATGACTATTTATGATGCAATAATTCACATTCCATATTTTAAACCCCCAATTTAAATCTTTTATTAATGAAAAATGACTAAAAAAGTAGTGAAACTACTCACCAGATGCTTGACTCGCATCCGAACACCACAATGAGGCTGAAGTTAGTGTTGTGATTGTTGATCCATGTGCTACCTGCCTCAGGATGCTGGATGGAGCCGTCAGTTCCTGTTATTCATCTCTCCAACATGACGAGACATCAACATTTTCCCATCTCCTCCCTTTTGTTTTCCCTGTTTTATGGGTTGCATTTTGCCCTGTATGCGGAAAACATTCCCACTTTGATCAACACTGATTTCTTCTCTCAATGTTTTTCCAACTTTCCTGCAAGCTCCACTGTTCAAAGAGGCTTGAGCAGTCTAAGTTGTTCAAGCCTTTTTAATTGTGACTTCCTAGAAACTCCAAATGTATTTATTTTTCATTCCGGAGTTTTCTTCTCTTGACGTGACATGAAACAAAGAAATATGCAAAATAGTTTTCTGTGTTTTTGTGTCCTTGGAACGTGTCGGATTTTTGCTCTGAAGCCAAAATCGATGGGTTTTTGAAGTGCACACACCACCATTTACTGCGTTGTCAGTCAATAACGTAGTCTGGGATTTTTGAGGGTAGGGTGTGCTGATCTGCTGAAAATATAGTTCAAATCTTAGTCATATTGATTTAAACACAGGGAAACAAATGCTTTACAAATGAGGCCACACCACAGTGTCGACAGTAGTGGATTTGCCTGACTTCAGTGATCATGTTGTGTACAGAACCCCAGACTAAAAAAAAGGCAGGAGGGCTCTGTTGCTGCTGTTTTCATGTATAATTCAAACACTTACTGCTAGTGACAAACGGATACTCTCTAAACATTGAAATCCGGAAACAAACACAGCAAAGAGGCAAAAATAAACACGCTTACATTGTTTGTTTAGCATTTTTATGATGTTTCTGTTTCTTTGCCAGCAGGCTATTGATTTAGGATATGGTCCAGACTGCCTTGGAACATTATCTTTGTTTCGTAAAATCAATACTAATTGCATTTACAGTTAAAAGTATTCAAACTGTTTTTAAAGTTGGGTGGGTCTTGCACATTATTCTTGAAGCTAAGAACCCATTTTAGCCCTTAAAGCTCAGTCTAAAAACAGAAGAACCTTCAGTCTCTAGCTATGGAACAATAAATGATTACTTTTTCTACCAAGCTCATCTTTAGTGTGCTCCCAACTGGAGTGCAGCTTAATTTTCTTCTACAGAAACAGCTTTAAAGGCCAGCTCCCAGTACCACAGGCGGATACTGCAAAAAATATTATGGATACACTTATTCCAGCGTAATGGAATAAAAGGTTTCGTCCTGACTTCTCTATTTCTTTTTCTTTTTTACTGCATGCACTTTGGGCCCTGGAGCTTTTACCAAATTGATGAAAGTCCGGTGTGATCAATTCATTTATTAGGTTACAAAAGACTTGTGGAGGAAAGAAATCCCTGCCTGTTATTGTAGCCTTTGCTTTGCTATATTAGGACCATGGAACATTTCAATAATTTCACTGAAAGCCCATGAAAAACTATCTAAGACATACGAAGCGGCATCAGATTCTTCATGCTTGGAAGAGCCTGATAGATGTTCTTAAACTTTCTCACATTTTCCACATTGCAACTACAAATATTTGCAATTATCCTTAAATCACAAGTATTTAAAACTAGGGCTGGGGGATATGAGGAAAATCTAATATCCTGATATATTTTTGCTATATCACGATACACGATATATATCACAGTATTCTTAAATGAGCTCCAATATCATTTTAAACTAGACTCCTTGCAGTATGATGTGACTCACGCAAGTTCCTGCCCACATGTCCCTGCTCAACATCCTCCATATAAAATCCAAACCACTGCCAAACTATTGATCCAGGCTGTTTCTCTTCGAAACTAGACAGTTCATCTGATTCGTCTTCAGTTACCGTCTCATTCACGGTTTGCCGCAAACTCTCACTGTCACCATGTTTGTTTTCTCTGCACAGCGTGATTGGTAGAAAACTTTCAAGTTGGAAGGGGGAAGCGACTAGTGATGCATTCATAGGGTGTCGGATAAACCGTACTCGCAGTGAATTTGACAGCAAAAGTTTATTATTTGAACGACAATTTATACTCGATAGTTGCGATGTAGCCATTTTAACTATCGTGAATTGAAAATGTCGCGATACATCGAGTATACTCGATACATCGCCCAGCCCTATTTGAAATAGTATTTTCGGAAAAACAATGCATCTTTTACAGTTGAAGAATGCTGACCTGCTTCAAACAAGTATACAAAAATACTGACCAGTTTACAAATTAATAGGATAAATAATTGTCATGGCAAACAGTAAATGAGTCAGAGTTCTATCAACCAAGCAAACTTGTTCTTCTTTTAGTCAGACTACTGAAAAATTCTTTGCATATGTCAGTTTTGGCTTAATCAATAAGAGCCATCCACTCAGTCCTGTATTAGAGGCAGGCTTTTCTCGTATCATTTATCAATTATCGTGAAAATTACTTAACAATTTTGATTTATTGTTGTTTTCATAAATTCCAATTAATGATGTTAAAATAAAACTGACGGCATTGTCGGAAATGTTATTTTTTCTAGTTTCTCCAGTATTTGAGTATCAATAAGTATAATTAAATTTAGAAAAATATGGCTAAATACTGTTACTGTGTGCAGGTTAGTGATGCAAATCACAACTTTTTAAGTAACTGGCATCCTGAAGAAACCTGAAGTTTTAAGTAGAAATCTTTTTCAAGAATTGTATTTATGTTTGTAGCCCTGTGAATTCTGTGCCATGCCTTTGCAGTACATACCTGTAGAAGAAGTAATGACTAATTTGGAATTATTTTCATAGTTATCACAACAGTAACACAAAATATTTTGATAAAATTCACAGATTTTTTGGTGAAACATAACTCTGAGTTATTTGCACAAAATAATTCATCTATTTGTGGATATTTTTGTAGCCCTTACTTAAAATATTTGAAAGAAAATGCAGCTTGGGAAGCTGAAATAGCTCAAGTTCTATGCTATGTGACATCATTTGCAAAGGAGTCAGTCCAGGAGCGTCATTTATTTTTATTGGAGCTGATTGGCTGAAACCTTCAAAGCAGAAATAAAGAAGCTAAGTAGAAGTTAGCTTCTGCAGGTGTGCTAAAACAGTTTACACTGTACGTATTAATTCATATTAACATGCATTTCCTGCGTGAACTATTAAAATGGGAAGATTTGCAGTTTTCTGAAAGAATAACGATAACTTAACTTACAAGTGTACAAGGAATTGCGCACTACTTTTTGTTGGTCCATCACATAAAATCTCAGTAAAATAATAAAGTTACTGTAGCTCCAGGCCTTGTTGTGATTCTGCAAACATTTTGAAGTCTACAATAAATTCTTCAAAGATTCACACAATGTTCATGCAAAATACATGAGTCCCCATATAGCCTGGCATTAAAGTCAATGAGCAGCACATGTTCAGAAGCAGCTGAGCAGTTTTCCTCCTATCATCCTGTGGATGTACAATGAGACCCTTCTCAATTAAGCTGGTTAAATTTGTTTGAGATATTGTGAGATCTCGGGGGCGCACTTTGCAGAAATGGAAACTGGATTGATTTAGCTTCCATTTAACTAACCAGAAAATATACCAATTAGCAAATATGAGAAATATGCTAATCTGAACTGTAGTGGAAGCAGCTCTGTGTTGTAACTGTAGCTTGTATAAAGGAGTGGCACCCTTTAAACTGAAATGTAAAGATAACTTTCATGGTGTGTTAAAGATTCATATAGTGTTTGCAGAGTTCAAACATTCGTCAAAGATCTGCTGGGTTCTGTGAATAAATGTGAAACAGTCACGAACCAGAAAGTGTTTAATTCAAAACCACGAAGCTGCAGCACTGAAGATCTTAACAGCTTTTATTGCTTCTTTCACTTGTTTCCCTGAATTCTTTTTTTATTCAGAAATAGACAACACAGATGTAAATCACAATAATGGATAAAATAATAATGAGTTCTAAATTTGATTCTTGCCTTCAATTAGTTGACCTTGTCCTTTGACAAAAAACTGTTAAAAGGTTTGTTACTGAAAAAATACACTAAAAAAAGGTTGGAGAACAGATTATTGTAGAATTCCTTCCTTGTTTTTCATTTAGTTCCCTTTGTGGTTCTTTTTTCTTTTTCTTTTTTTTCTTTTTCTTTTTTTTCTTCTTTCTTTCTTTTTTCCTTTCTTTCTTTCTTTTTCTTTCTTTCTTTCTTTCCCTGTTTTAAGTTCTGTTTTTTTTGCAGATTCCATATTTTTAGCAGTCTTAGCCATATACTTGTACTCAGCCTTTATATTTAAACTTAGGAAATTTTAGATGAGATAAAATAATTAAAAATGTCAAAAGAAAATAGGTAACAGATGGGAAATAAATAGATGCATTCAAAGATTTTTGCATTAATAGTTTTGAGTAAAACCTTTCCAGTCTCACACAGACAAATTACAGCTGGGGGAAAAAGGAAAATCCTTTAAATGACAGAAGTCCCTCTAGGTTGTTTAAGGTAAATACAAAGGGCATAAAAGAGAAACTTGAATATCTAATATTAAGTAGTGTTTTGGTTTGAGTACTGTTAATGTAGGCTAGTAAGTGTTGGGTTGCCATTTAGTGTTGTAATGTAGAGCACGATTCAGTTTTCAGGGTTCCAGCTTTTATTTCTCTGATGAAACTGCTGTGAGGCAGACGGTCCAAACAGATTAGTAAATTGGACCAAAAAACAATAAAGTTTCTTTGTATCTGCTCTTTTGAGCACCAACCTTAAAGAGGCTTTGAATAATGAATCAGAGGAGATCTCGGAGGATGTGAAGGAGGAGGGCTTGGCCTACATGCAGGAGCCAATCAGGAGCAGATAAAAGCTTGGAAAATTAAAGGTTTCACACAGACAACTTCACACTCATTCTGAAATCTGTTTTATGGCCTTATGGAGGTTCGCCTAGCTCCAGATAAAAACGCTAATGTAGGACAGTTAATTTAGAGTTTATTCATTTGTTGTTTATCCATTATGCAAATAAAAAGCTCAATCTGTCACTTTAAAGACATTTAGATCTGCTTCACTGCCCTTCAGTAAACATTAGTCTGACTGTAAAGTTTTACCCAGTTCTGCTGAAAACATTTTTTCTTATTCAGAAAGCAATTTTCCAAGCTCTTCCCAAAGAGGATTAAAGCTTGTCGAGAGGAATTTCAGGTGAAATTGAAGTGCCTATCAAAGGCTAAGGACGATCGCTTTATGTTGGGATCATTTCATCAGCTAGGATCGTATCAAACCAGACATATAGGAGAGGATGCAGGTAAGATCAGAGTAAACTGAAGTGATGCTACAGCAGTCATAGGGTTTGGAGCCACAACTTTCACTGAGCTGCTTTTGGTTATTGACAGGCAGCGGATTACTGGAAGGCTTTATAAACTTGATTGACTGTTTTGTGATTCCCTGTGTAGAACCTTATGAGTTCCACGATGCGGATGGAATCGCAAAATTTAGTAAACAAAAAGAAACCCACAGTAAATTGAGAATGGAAGGATATTACTTCAAAACAAATACAAAATTTTACCAACTACTTTTAGTCTGTTTTATAGTGCAAATGTCTTAGTTCACTCTAAATAGGAGAAAACTAACTTTCAAATAACTTCTAACCAAAGAATGGGAGCCTTTTTTAACACAATAATTTCTAGATATTGATAAAAAAGGTTCTAATGGCAGCCTATTTTAGTTATAACAAGATATTTTTCCCATATCATAATTTGCCAAAGGACCTAGCACTTTTTAAAATCAATACTATAGAATCTCTAGTGTTTAAAATCACAAGTTTAAACTTTGACCTGATCTCTTTCTAGGGTGTTTTAAAAGTTGCTTATAGATTAAAAAAAAGATTTAAACAATCATAATTTCCATTAAATTGTAATGTTGAGATTGCCTTATGGTGAAAAACAGGAAACCACAAAAATAACACTGAACTCAACGTTGGACCGCGTCAGTGTTACCTGTATGTACTACAACTGTATTTAGAAAAAGGTTTCTCAAACTGTATTAAAGCTGCAGAGCTTGGTGCAATAGAGAAAATAGTCTTATTTAAATCCTAGGATTGGAAACGGAGCTTCTTCTCCTTTGGGTTTCTTTTCACTGTTTCTAATATTTGTTGTTGGCTCACTACAGTCAGGCTTACAAATGTGAGCAAGCCTGAACACATTTTTTTTTTCTTCTGAATACGAGAGGATCCCCGTCCTCCAGGGGACACATTTTCCTCTGCACATGAATGTGGAGGAAAGAAGAAGATGGTGCGCCATCCTCCCTGCTGCGTGCCTCTGGGGACTACCGGCTTTGTTTTGAATCCACATGTTGCTTCAACATGCAGACTGTGTTTTTCCTGTGCCTGCAGTGATGTTGGCACAGGAACCTAGGTGAAGGTTTTGGTTCACTTCCAAACCCTTCACCTAGCTTAATGCATGGTGGGACATCGTGACACAGCTCTGATTCAGTACAACGAAAATGCCACGTCGCTTTGTACGATGACAGTGACTCATGATGCTCAAGTGTTAGAAATCATGAGGTAAGTTGACTTAAAACATCTGTTGCATTCATAAGCATTCATTGCAACATTATAATTTCACTCTAGACTCTAATGCTGCTTTTTTTCTGCTGGGCTAAAATGAAGACGGTTGGAAGAGATTTTAATGTTTTTGGGGAGAAAATCTGCTTGAATTCCAAATTTGCTAAATTCTGATATGTTTTGTTTTCCAGAGAGATTATGTTATTAAAGTCTGACTAGAAACAAAAACCAGAATGTTGTAAAGAAAGGCTCAATGTATGTTTTAAAGGAAATAGAATTGAGTCTACTCAAATAAGGCTACATTTGGAAACCCAGTCTTGATGCTCAATTCCACTTTTTCTGAAATCCATTATTTTGCCGTGTTTTTCATGCTACTAAATTAAATGTGACTGTAATCAAAATTCTGTGTGAATGGTTTACAGACCCAATGGGTCCGAATGTAGACGTCACACAGCGGTGCACTGTTTAGACGTAAAAATGGATGACGATGTCTATTGATCGGTTTTGAAGTTTATTCAGACATTTATTGCACTGGAGAATATTTCTGACTTTTCAGTTTTACCCTTTTGTTTCAAACACATGATCAATTTTAAAATTTTTTCCGCAATCTAAAATGTTCTTTATGATATTTAGTTGGATCTCTGACTGTCAGTACAAGTTTCACTCAGTGTTCTTAAAATTCACCCCCCATTACACATTTTTCTCTTTAGACTTCGATTTATATTCAGTTTTATCACTGATGTACTTTTGCTCCCAAAAAACTAAGGATGTCATGAACTGACCCCAATCTGTCAAACTGTTGTCGATCCATTCGTTCATCTGCCTTGTCCGTCTGTTGCACGCAGTTGCATTTCCGAGTGGCGCTAATTACCCTGCGGGTGGGTTGCCGCAGCATATGTTTGCATGCCATGCATCTTTGACACCACTGACTGACTCCTTTTGCTGTCTGGAAGGAGGAGGCCGCAGTCGATATCCATTCCTCCCTTTTCTGCCGGTTTCCAACATGTCTTATTCAGTCTCCACCAAACTCATTGATTTTTATTTTTTTTTTGTAAAGGGTGAACTGCAAATATTTTTCTTTTTTTGGGGGGGTGGTATAGGTTGTATTGATTTTTTTGTTTACTCTGGTTTATGTCTTATGTGATGTTTAACCTTCTGACTGTGTGTGCTGCTGAAACTGCTGTTTATGGGGGATGACAAGCAGAGTGGAGTTCAGGAATGGTTTATTTTTGGGGATGCCAAGTGTAGCTTGATGTGTTTTAGTACCTGGAGAAAAGGACATGAATCTGATTGTTGACATGTTTTATTTTCAGGGGGCACTGGCTAGAACCGGCACTGCAAGGTTTAGCTGCACCCCTTTAATGCTGATAGGCCACCAAAAAACACCTGCAGTACAGTTTTTACATTCGTTCTGTGCTCTTTAATTATTATTGCATATGACTTGAACCATTTGTTGATCTTACTTTTTTATATTTGTTAAGATGACAATACATTTATGACAAACAATTCGTCGTTTTTTTGTCAACTGATATAAAGTTGTGTTAATCAACGAAATATTGTCTAAATATGGGATTAAACACTTCATTCCGTTGAGAAAAGAACGAAAGTAAGGTGCAGAAGTTAATTGCACTGTGACCAGTCTAATTGTAACCCGAAGGATGTACAACCGTACATGTTTGAAAAGCAGAAGTGAAGCCTCCTTCATAACCAACAAAAAGCAAGTGGTTAATGGATGGTAAGTTTGATTGCATAGCTCAGCGCTAAAACCAACTGACCAAATGTCCTGGAGCTCCATTTGGTTTGCTAGGTAACAGGGCAGTGGCTGTTGATTGTAACTTCATAATCAGGAGGTTTTTGAAACTGCTCATTTTTCAAACACCAAAAAACATAAACTTATTGTCAGAATATGGCTGCGTGGCTTTCTTAAGAGCTCTTAACAGCAGTACAAACCCAAATGGAAATACAAAACATGCAAAATGTGAATTTTGCATAGTAGTTTTCCTTTAAGAACCTACAATTGCACTAAGAAAATTTCAGAATACCTGGAGAACTTCCACACAGGACCTTGCTTGAACGGGATTTAATCCCAACATCTTGTTCAGTATTTGTTTGCTATACTGTCTCAAGACTAAAAATATTGCTTCAAGAAACAGAATCAATAGAAATTCAATACAAAATGGAATACAATGAGTGAATCTGGTTTACAGTGGAAGGCAGCAGAACATCCCTGCATATTTTCATAGTGTCATGAAAAGAACATTTAAATTTGTCGCTTTTACAATTTTATAATATTTGATATATATGCAAAATGATTTAGCAGACAAAAGGCAAAACATATCCTCTCAACGGAAAATATTTTCATTTTTCAATTTGTCCCTCTCGTCTAAATAAGAAGGTCCTTAAAAATAGAATTTTAATCACAAGCTGTTCCTGATTTCTCCCGGTAGGTTTCTGACTTCAGTTTTAGTCGAGATAAATAAAATAAATGAACCTGTAGGTCACAGTAGCACAGATCTGAGCAGTAAAACGAGCGCCAAATCACGTAGTTTCCACTCGACAGAACAATCAAGTTACCTCTCTCCACCTTCACTCTGTGAAAGAGACTTTTGTTGACAAGATTTACTTGCTTCTGAAAGAGGATAATAAAAATTCAGATTCAGAATCCTGCTGAGCAGTAACAGGCAATCACACAAGCCTACCTCATTGTTGTGTTTAGGATGTGTGTGGATCTGACAGCATGATTCCGCGATGAGTGATGGGTGGTTCAACTTCTCGAAACAAGCTCTCAAGCCCCCCTGGGAAATCAGATGAGGTGCAAACTGGGAAGGCGGGGTGGGGGGCTGGGAGGATTGGAAGGAGTGGAGTTGCCATACGATTGCAGTGTGACATTCTCCGCTGTTGAGGAAGTAATTTTTTTATAGCCGGTACTCCGCCGCTATTCAGCCGACGGTGTGGCCGTTCACTGCGGTGGGCGGGGAAGTGACAGAGTGAACCGGCAGCATCACCGGCACAGTTTTAATGAGGATTAAACTGGAAACTGTGCGTTGGATTTAGTGAGGAAGCAGTTGTTGTGGGCTAATCCAGATTTCTGGGTTTTTCTGACCTGGAAACTTGACCCGATGAACCGAAGGCTTTCTATTAACTCATTACTTTTTTAAGAGCTATAACAGATGGATATGTCTTTGTAGTACATGACACTTTTCAGTGTTCAGTTCTCAGTAAAATTACAACTATTAATCTTAATGAAGCTTTGAAAAGTCATGTCTAACTACTTAAATGTTGTTTTACCAGTGACTTCAAAGGGAACCTATTATATAAAATTCACATTTGCTCACTTTTGCACTTCAGTTTGGATTTCTCCTGCTTCTACAAACAGCCCAAGTGCATAAAAACCCCACCAAGGTGTTTTTTATAATAACTTAATGTTTTTAAATGAGCTACTTTAAAAACTTTCAAAATGTAACATCACAAATCAGCAGGCACTGCCACTCACTTAGTCGGTCCAGCCTGTTACCTAGCAACCCAGTAGGAGCTCCAGCACATTTGGTCAGCTCATTTTACCACTGTATAATGGTTGCAGGAAAGGGTGAGTGTTTTGTTGTTGACTTACCATCCACAGGATGGTAAGTCCTCTGGATGGTAAGTCACCTCTGGTAAGTTGGTGACTTACCAGAGGATGGTAAGTTGGTGATTCCTGGAATGCTGCACAACCAACAGCAGAACTGGAGCCTCCTGTTGGTTGTGCAGGAGGCTCCAGTTCTGCTTTTCGAAGATATATGTTTGTATAACTGTGCATCTATTTGCAGCCATTTTCATGTGTGAATGTAAACATTGAGCTGGGGGGCGTGGCCAGCAGTCACTTATTTGGACGGAAAGTGGCAAGACTCCCTAAAGCAACTCATACTGAAAGGGGCTCCACATAGGCAGAACTCAGCAGACTCAAATCTTATCTAAGAAAAAAAAATGAATAAAAGCCGTATTGTATCTTTCTGATGTATTTTTTCCTCTACCACATTAACATGGCTGTAAATTGTAGGAACAGTGTGACTGTAATAATTTTGAATATAAGATATGAGTTTATAAAAAAAACGTAGTATTCACAAAACACGCTAAAATATTGTGTTCAGTATTTAAATGCTAAAAATTTACTGCAGCACAAAGAAAAGCAGAAAATAAATGATGAGAATGATTATGGGGTAAACTTTTTAAACTATAATTTTTATACAGAAAAACTCTAGACTCCAATTTTCCTCCTTTGTGGTCAACATGACAAACAGAATTGCTCATCCTTTATTCAACTTGTCAGTGCTTTAGGCAATAATTAGGTTTTCTTTTATAGTGGGATATAATGCAGACATTTCAATGATGCTTGCTATATTTCATTCACATGCAGTGTATTCCCTTCTATTTTCTAAATGGGAAAGCAAAATTAAAGATCCATATGATAGATTTGGTTTTGCAGACTGTAATTGTCGGATGTGACGGGGTGTTGATGCATAAATCTCTATGTATTTTCCTGCTGTCTGGTCATTTCCACCTAAAGTCTATAAGCATATTTTAAACTTTAATCATTATTTTTTCCTTATTTGCAGCCAGCTGTCCCATCACCTGATGCTAACTGCTGCAAATTAGCCTAATTATTTGCTAAATGCAAATAACCAAATCATTTGGAAGACTTTCATGCATCTGTAGGAAGTCTCTCTGGGATTTCTTACCATTCGGTTAACCATCTGTCCCTGCTGATTTTCAGCAGCGGAGCTCCAGACTTGTAGTCTTACTAAAATTACTTTTTCCTCCTTTAGGTGCTTTGATCTTATCTGAAACTTAGTAATAATATGTTAGACTTTAATATTTTTGAAGGGCGTAAAAGGGTTTTCTATCAGCATGAGTTCCACATTTTCCTGCTAAAAATAATCCTAATCATTTAGAGTACAAGTTAAAACCAATTTTCTGCAACCAGCACTAGCTAGTTTAAGTTTTTTTTGGTCAGATTAATGGTCTCCATGACCTTGTATATCCTCCTGTTAGTTCAGCAATAACAGAGGCATGCCACCCACTGTGACTCAGTGCTCTTCATTACCTTATTTCACATCCCTCCACCCTGGGAGAAACATCCATCATGACTTGACGTTTCCATTCTCTTACTGCCGTTTAGAAGAGCAAAGGTCGAGGAGGCAAGAGGTCGCATGAAGGAGACATGACTGAGGACATGTAGGAGCATCTCTTAGTACAGATTTGTAAGGTCCTTCATTTAGCTATGACTGAACTGGATCTGTATTGATGTGAAGTTGAGCAGACTTGACATTCAGCTGCAGATGCATAATTTGTTACAAATGATCAGGAATTCACTAAAGGAATGCTGCTTTTGCATTTTAGGCAATAAAATATTTATTTAAAAATGGAACTGAATTATTTATTTGAAATGTTTATGTATTCGTAATAAGCTCAAGCTGAAGAGGTTAAACAAAAAATAAGCAGTACCAAATGTTTTATCCGATTTAATAGTCAGAGTAATTACTGAAATAATCGTTAGTTGCAGCCCTAATATGGCGTGATGGGTGTGGATGCCATTTACTACCTGGCCGTTCTTTAATAGGAGATAGATATGACGTCATCTCCAGGGAGGCATACAGATGAATTGATTGGCCAACTGTCGCATGCGGGCTTCCAGTTTGAGACGTCTGCATTACAACTTCCTACCTTAGTGAGTTTACACTTTCCAGATTCACCGGATCATAAAACGAAACAACCGTATACAAATCAATTGAGGACTTGTTCATTTAGGAACATACAGCAAAATAAAATGGAAAAATGAACTTCTGAATTCCAAAAAGGCAAACATGTTGAGTCAGTGAAGGACAAGAATGACACCAGACTTTTAGAAAGGGGCAAAATCACAGTGTGGATTGAGAGCTGGTCAATTGTCCAGAACTTTGCTGAAGTAATGGAAATGTCATCTCTAAGTGTGATTTGTTGGTCTTTAGAGGCTGGTGATCTGCATTTTTTTTAGGCCCCAACACACCTGATTCCATGTCTTGGTTGAAGAAACGTGGATAGTCTGTGACAGAACTCTGCTTGTTGCAGTTCAACTTTTCATACCCATTGAACTTTTGCCCCCTTACAACTACACACTGTAGTTCCAAATTTTATGAAATAGGTCAACATAAAGTAGTGCAAAGCTGTAAAAAAATGCTACAAGTGCTTTGCAAATAAAAATCTTGAGATTCACTGATGCACAGTTGAGCAGCTGCTCTGTTTCTTCTTGAAGTTTATAACTCTTTTCTAAATATAACATCCTTTTTTAGGAGTGCAGTGATTGCAATTTTTTGGCCAATATTGATGGATCTTTTTTGTCAGAAAAGTTGCTGAATATAACAACGAACTCGCTAAGTTGGCATCAGTGGATAGATGTGACGTGGACGGAGGGTCTGTGAGTCAAACCTCTAACAGCAGAGTAAGAGGGGACAATAGCTGATCTTCAGAGTTTTGCTGATTTAGATGAGATCAGTTTCTCATAACTATTGGCCAGTTGGCTTAAGTTGAGCAAGTGGTGACAACTTACTGGTGAAGTCCTTTTGAACATAATACGTCATCCTTGCAACAGCCCCTCTGTTGTTCGCCTAAGCCAGGCACAATAAGCAATAAATCAATTAATCTCATGATCAATTAAAAAAGGCTTGATGATTTCCATTTGCATGACTGTTTTTCTCTGGATTCCGTTTCTACCAAAGACCAGATGACGATAATGCATTGGTCTCAACTAAAGAGCAATTTTGTTTACGAATTCAGTATCCATTTTGTTTGTGTTTGGCATGTATGGGGTGATTTTCCAGATGGGACGACGTGCCAGAGGCAGAGTGTTTGGATGTGATTTAGCTGTGAAGTTTAGCTCCTGCAGGCTGAGTGGTGGCAACTTCTCATGGATCATCAATGTGTGTTGTTTGATGAAATGGAGGGAAAAAAACTGTTATGTTGATTTTGCATTTTCTGTTATGATCTGAGAAACTCTCTTGATGGTTATTTATACCGTGATAAAGTTCTATGTCCATTTTAGAAGGGAACATTTGATATAAAGCACATCTATTGGGGATTGCTAATAGGGAATAAATAACATGAACTAATCTACAGTCTTAAGCATGTCTTCTAAACATGGACTCAGAAATAAATGATCTTATTATGCTAAACTACTAATTAGTGCACCTGAGTTTGTGACTGCCAGCTTTAATTACCTCCCACAGGTCCCTTAACTCTCTCTGATATGCATGATGGGATTCATCAACTGCCAGCTTTAAGGACTTTGTACCATAGTATAATATTCAAACACAGATCCATGTGAATCATAAAATTAGGTTGAGGCTATTCCCCCAGAGTATTCTTCAGGTTATTCTGAAGCAAGTGTGGCATTTTTGTTTAAATGCCTCGTGCATGAGATGATGCACGAGGCATTTGAGATAAACCACTTTCATTAAACCAATGAAAGTGGTTTGCTTTATCGCTAAATGCTTAACTATTCCTGTAGTTTAATACACTTACCTAAAAGTATGTGGTATTAGATCGGCATGCAATTTGGTGCTAATTATAAACTAAAATAATTATTATTTAAACATTAAAGAATAATTTGATGCTGATTTATAAAACCAATACCAATTAGATGCTCAGTTTTTCTCATTTTAACTGTTTGGTGTAGACTTCTCATACTTCTTATATTTTAAACAAACAAACAAAAAATAAACAAACAACCTTTCTCTGTACAAGAATGAAATAAACAACAAAACTGACAAGCTACCAATGTTTGGTTTTAAGAGGTTTTGCTGTTAAGTATAGAAATCCACATCCCAGTGAATTATTTGCACTTTTTCTTTTTTGACAATCACACAGACTGAGCAGTCTTGATTAAATGCTACTTAGTGAGTTAATAAACTAAACTTTGGAAATTGTTTTGAGACTTAAAGCGAAATGAAATGGACATTTACAACAACTTAACTGCTGGGTTGTTACAAATGTCTTTTTTTCTTTTTTTGCTCTGTTTTTGACAAAATAATTGAGAAACGCTGCTCTCTAGAATTTAAGTATTTTGCTTAAAAGAGATGCTACACATCCAATCTAAGAAGTTCCCAATTCTCTGAGGAAAGATGTTCAGGATGTTCTTCAAACCTCACACTCTGGTGAATTTTTCCCAGCAGCAGTCTTACAACCGGTTTTGCCCTCAGGATATAAAACCCAAACACAAGCTGAACAATCTCATATAAGCAGCTAAGTGCATTGAGGAGTGCATAGACCTTTTTTATATGTAGATGAAATGAGACTAAACGATGTTCAGAAGAGCAGGACTAAACACAGAGGAGACAGCTGCTTAAGCCAAGAAGGGAGACGGATGTAGACGAGTAAAACTCCTTTCAGCAGCACCGTAAACAGAAGAGATGGTCTGAGAACAGACAGTGGGACAGAGGACATGCTGGAGGGATTTTCAGTGGAGCAGGTTTGATTTCAGGCTGAAGATCAAACAAAACTAGGCAGATTTCTGAAATTGTTGGCGCAAATATTTATCTGTTCCTCCAGAATTTTGGGATTGTTTCAGGGTTCGTACAGGCGCTTGAAATCATTAAAAATGATTGAATTTCACTTAAGTGTTTGATTGTGCTTGATTTCTGCATAAAGTCTTTGAAAAGGTTAATAAGTTTGTAAAATGTTATTTGCAGTTACATCAGACCAAACTTTTCTTGCTGTAGAATAGAATTACAAAAATTATCTCAAAAATCCTTACTACATGCCAGAGAACATAATGTTCTAGATATTGTTTTTATGAGTGACGTTGTATAAAGTGTTCTAAGCATTTAGTTTGAGCTGGGAAGTCCTTAACACTGTTTGTGTTGTTTCAGGGTAATAAATATTTATTATCCCTAATTGCTCAGTGACTTATTGATCATCTTATATTTCATACATTAAACAAAATTATTAAAATTGGGAAATTTTTGTTAAATTAATGTTTTGCTCTTGAACCAGTCAGGTGTGTGAGCTGTGCGAGAGAAACATTTAAAAAACATAAAGTTTTGCTAGATTTTAGTTTACCTCATCACTGTTTTTTAACATGAAATACTATCACAAAACATATTAATCACAGTAATAAATGTTGTTATACAATAATGAATTGAAACCGTCCTTTACGTTTCATTTCAAACGTGCTGCTGGAAAAAAAGTGAAAATTTGCTTTGGAAAGTACTTGAATTCTTCAGTTTGTACACTCTGTGGTAAGTGTGTACATACTGTAAAATTAAAATCACTCCTTTCATGGGGCTACTTTAGAAATATTTGCAAGGAATTTTGCTAAATTTGATCTCCATTAAACCTATTTGAAAATCTACGTATAGAAGAAAAAAGATGTGGAAAAAAATCACGGTTTCATAAACACTCTCCTATGATTAGTGATCTTCCAGAAATACCATTAGGAGGAATCCGTTTTAAAGTTTACAAATGAAGGTCGGGTTCAAATGTAATCAGCGAACAGATGCGGAGTTTGAGCAGAAAATGGGAGACGCCACATTTGTGACGTCTCATTACTGCTAAAAGGGAGGGTAGAAGGGCGGCCAGTGACATTTGATCCACATTCTGATAGGCAGACTGACTGCTGATCCACTGTTGCTCCATCTGGTTGCTAATCCCTTCATTATAAGTAGGTATTAGACTGTTTAGTTTATACACAACTGCTATAAAGTGGGGCCTTTTAGCTCTCTGTTGTGTCCATTTACCAGAAATAAATCCTCTCCTCCAACAGATTACAACTCCTTTTTGCTGCTGCTTTAAAATGAAATCTAATTCCTGAAATTTCTCAGAGATGACAGCATGTGGTTTCTTTGCTTCTCTTTTTAAAATCCAGAAGTGATGACTTACCTTGAAACCTTTTGTAGTGCTATAATGTTGCAATCTGTCAAGTTTTCTCAAAAATGGACTGTCTGACAAGAACAGAGACGTAGCTTGACTGAGTTGATGTACAGCTTGCATTTTACAGTTGACCCCAGAAGTTTACATCCATAGGCCTGTGACATTGAGCAATAAATACATTAATAAATTAAAATGAGTGCAATAATTTTCATTCGGACAACAAAGATATGAAACAAATATTTCACACCCTGTACGAAGTACTTAGTTTGCAGTACTGGGACTGTTTTCCTGCCTAAGCTGAGTGATTGATATTTTTAAATGCA
>CAEGAE010070824.1:0-18396 GCA_903067095.1 Girardinus metallicus | reverse complement strand
TATATTATATTATATTATATTATATTATATTATATTATATTATATTATATATTAGTCCAGCCACAGTGTTGCCTTCAAGTCCTGAAGCAAAGACAATGGTTGGATATTATATTATATTTCATCATATCTATATCATGTTCTTTTTAGCATGTTAACCTGATACTGCATGCTTGTGAGTAATGAGTTTGGTATTGCTACAAAGTGGACATGGTAAGATTCAATTTTTCTGAAGTTTAACCTAAAAAAGAGAAAACGTTTTAGATTCATCTCATGGTAAATTTGTTCCCAAATTTTCTTTGGCCAAATTCATCTTAATCTAAATCATGAAAAACGTCAGACATTATCTAATGTTTTAGATTGGATTTCTTTTTATTAATTTAAAATTTGTATACAGTCATTTAATCTCATATAAAAACACTATGATCAAATTACTTCATAAACTTTGCTCACTGATACTCAATCTTTAAAGCCAGACAGGTATTTACTGTATTCTGAAAAACTCTCTGCTTTCTCTAGTCTCCCAGCAACCAGCATAGAATAGCTCAACTGTTTGGGTGTCTCATCAGCTGAAAACCCAACTCCAATAGGGAGCATATGTTTCTAGGAGCAAGTAGCCTGTCAAGGTAAGGTATTTATTGGTGGGGAGAAAGTGGATTGTTTGTTGAGGCTTCTCTGCGAGATCCGCCACAGCAGCTGTGGGATCAGGACTGTTTCTAGCCTTGGCAAAATTCCAGCATGCTAGATCCAAAATAATTTTCTCATGCCAACAATACATGTGTTAGAGAATCATGCAATGGATAAATTTGCCACAATTTTGCAATGTCTCTGAAATGTTGAGAAACTCTCACATGCTATGATGAGTAATAGAAAAACCGCCAACCACTTAAATAATTACTAAAAGACCTTCTTAAGACCCTGCGATCACCATTCACATTCTGGCTGGATTTGTGTTCTTGGTGTAGTCTTCAACTACACTGGATGAAATGGTCTTTAAAAAGAAAACTAATTTCAATGACCAAACTGTTTTAGTGTGTTCTATTTATTAACTGTAGCTTAAATACCTTGAGGCAAATTGAATTTTTTTACCTAAACAAATGTAAAGCAACGTTTCCTCTGGTTATACATGACATTCCATTTTGTCAAGAAAGATTGCTGAGACTGCTAAAGCTTGATTGCTTTTCAAGACCATGAACTAAGCTGAATCTGGAACCACTTTAGCTGTGATGCCAACAACTGAAACTCTCAGATGTGCAGCAGATAAAATGCAGAAGCAAAGGTTTGTCTACTGTGTATATTGTAAATACATATTTGCATTTGCAGAAGGATACTAAACAGCATGAACCTCTTAATGTGACACTTTCAAATGGTATTTGCAGCAGAATAATGTGATGTTACGATTCAGTTCAATAAGAAAAAAAAAAAAGCAAAATACAAGCATGAGATTTTTTATACATTTCCTTCATATGTCTATCAAAGTGAATGAAATCAGTCTGAAAAGCTGTGCAATGACTTTCTCTTCCAAAGCACTTATAAAATACATGAATATAAAGATATTCCAATATACCCTGCAAGAAATATCTTCCTCAGGGCATTTTAGAGTTTTTTTTTTTTGTAGTTACTGAATCACAAACATTAATGGAGGGGAAGTGATTAATTATACTATGTTGTTCCTGAATGAGGCATAGCTGCACGTCAGCACATATATTTACTTTAAATGTTACTTTGGAGAGTCCTTGACCACCTGGTAGTTAATGCAGTTGGATCACAATCTTCGCCTTGGGAGTCCTAACTTTTCTTATTTTAATTACATGGTCATACGTTGATTACAATCCAGTCACATTTGATGCATCTTAATGGATTCCAAAAATCATTTCAAGTCTACTCACAGATGTTTTGGAGCACAAGCAGAGCGAGGCGTGAAACGCTATCGAAGGTTTTGCCGTGCAACTGCAGCAACACTGAAGCAGCGTCAACCCTTTGACTTGCAAAATCTGTCTTGAGCAGTTCTTTCAAAAGGAGATGCTACTGGGGAAAATAGTGTTACCAAGTTTGTGTCAGAGTGTCTAGACAGGCTGATACAATGCCCACCGTCCACCACACTAATCACAACATCAAACCGTATCAGATGAAACGTCTAACCGTAGAACCAATGGCCTGCCAGCTTGTTTACCCTCCAGTCTCTTTACGTGTCAAAGTGACATATGAAAGTACTTAAATCTGTGAAAACCCAAGGAGGCAGCAGTGGCTATTCAACAGAGGATGGGAAAGGTGTACAAATGCAGGAGCAGCATATTTGTAATGAGAAGAGAACAGGGTGCACCAGAGCAGCATAAAGAAACGAAGGGCTCTACTGCGCATTAAAGTCTGGAATGTTTTACAAGAGGTAATAAAGCCCCTGGCTAATCACACCCGCCAGGAGTGCACTATCCACCACCCAATAGCCATGTACAATCATTGAGGTTTACCTTCATAAACACCTTAGTATATATTTCAGTTTCCTCTAAGGAGAAATCAACAGGAAGAACATGGATTTGGATGGAAGAAGTTGATTTTCAGTATCTTTCCAAAAAAATAACATCCACTCCCTCCCAAATCTCTTCAGACTTTTATAACACATTTTGTTAGACTACAGCTATTTCTGTGTATTTTAGTTGGATTTTGTGTAATAGCCCCTCAGAAATGATTGCACAATTGTAAAACGGAGAATGCAAGTTTTTCATTTTGATTTCCAACTTAAAATCTGAAAAGTGTGGTGTGTATTTGCATTCTGCCTAATTACCCTGAAAATCCCAAAACTATGTCAGATAAACTATTTTCATTCAAAAGTCACGCAAGTGAGGCGTCGCATAGCGCAGTGGTTTCAGCAGACACCGTGTACACAGAGGCTACAGACCTCAAGGCAGCAATTCTGAGTTAGACTTCCTTCCTCAGTAACTTTGCTGCATGTCTTTCCTCACTTATCCCCGCCCTGTTCTTGTCAGATTACTGTCAAATAAAGGCTACTAGTGCCAAAAAATATTTTTTAAAAATTAACCTAAATAGTAAACAGGGTCCAGCTTTGTATAATGGCTTGTAACTCAGGAGGGATAAAACAACTATTCACTACAAAGGTAGTCCTTACAAAAAACAGTGAGAGAAAAAGGCAAAAAACACAGACAAAAAGTCCAACATGTAGTTTACCAGAAGCCATGTAGAATGTACATTATGGGTGATTTTTTTGTCCTAAATACAAAACACTCTGAGTGAATGATACCAGATTAAGCATCATCCTTGACACGCTATATATAATGTAAAACCTATTTGTGGCAGTATTATGCTGTGAAAATCTTTTTTTCCAGGAACAGGCTTGCTGGCCAGAGTTAATGGAAAGGGACAGTTCCACACAGGGCAATCCTGGAAGAAAACCTGAGACTGGGACAGAGATTTAACAACTCTAAGCATACAGCCACACATAAAAACCTTCCGATTTAGACAGCAACCTCAGCAAAAGTTAGTTCTTTCTCACGCTTTCTCAGGGGGCTACATAAAATTTTTAAACTTAAATTAAAATACACAAGTGTAAATGCAGCTGGTGCACTGGACTTTATTTAAGGATGTCATTGTAAGAATAATTGTGTACTAATCTATGCCACAAATTCAAGACTTTTGTTGGTTAAAAAACCATGTTTTCTTTTTCTTCCACTTTACGTCCACTTTACAATTTTATGCTACTTTATGTTGGTCTGTCACAAAACATTCACCACAAATGGATAGGCATTTGTGACTGTAATGTGACAAAATGTGTAAAAGCTGATGGTGTGTCAATACTTTTGCAGGTTAAGATTTTGTAACTAACACTTAAATTTGTGCTTGTTATGCAACACAGTGCATCAAACATTGTGTAATAACATAAAGCAAAAGCAAATCAGTAACATGGCCAATAAACTGTTTTATCAGAAAAAATCAAATAAAAAATCCTAAGTTACAACATTTTGCTTAGTCTGAGGAAAACTAAGACAGCTTTTTTAAGCAGAAACTGGCTGTTTTTATGACCGCCAGCTTCCATTTAAATCAAAACATCCAGTTGGATCATCAACAGTTGGACCCTTATGGGGTGGCTAGAAATGCCCACTGCTCTAAGCCCCCCTTTGGCTCATTAATAGACAACAAGTTGCCTTGAAGCAACTCACCATGTCACAGTCATAAATGTAAGCCAACCCAATCTATTGTTTAGTCAGCACAGCAGTGACAAATTCCCATAAGGGAACATTTTATGATTCATTTGGCTCTGGAGGGCTCAGGGCAATTAAGACTCGCATTCATTACAAGGAGCAGCCTGCTGAATAGTAAATATAGGCTCTGAGAGGAAGAAGACGAAACAGGTTTCCTTCGCACGACTGACACAAACACAAGAGCGAGATTTAATCAGTCCATTCAGCACGCAGTTATCTGCACTTCGAATTCCTTGGCTTTCACTGCCTAAATTCAGTTGTTTACATGTCTGCTAATGCATTTATCTGCCTGCACACAAGGTTAAATGCTCAAAAATTGCATAATTGATAAGAAAACATTTTTTTCGCAGCTTTGCAAAGCACACTGAGTTTCAGTCAACATATATTTACACTCATTTGTATTTCATTATTTATTCACTGTTTCTTTATGGGGTTTTTTGTTTGTTTTTGTTTTGTTTTTCAAAACTATGGAATAATGTAGCTAGTCATCTTAGTCTGAATATTTAGTACATGTACTTTTTTTATTTTCAAATGCAGCAAAAAGTCTCACTGCTGGTTTATTGAAGGCTACAAAAATAAAAGGCACTTGCCTTTCTTTGAAATAAGCACATAACCAAATTTTAATATGTTTCTTTTATTATTATTTCTGATTTTAGTTAACTCTAGTTGTGACTTATGTGTTGATCTTGCATGACTGACCTAAAATTGTGGTTTTAATTAATCAATAATATCCTGTCTAAAGTGAATCATGGAGATTACTTTTTAAGACATAAACAAGTGTTATCAGAACATTTTAGGAATCAAATTTTCTAAGTAATTTCTATGAACCAAAACAAAGTCTGACAAAAATACTCAGAATTTTTTTATGATCATTCCCACATATATTTGTGGTTGCAAGCATGTGGACGGTAACCCAACAGGCAAGATGTTGGGAGAGGTCATCATATTGTCACAGTGGCCGTGATAAATGTCAACAATGCACACATACTGCATTGTTTTCATGCATTTTACACATCACTATTAGTATAATTTGGAGCATGAAATGTTTTGATTAGAAGTAGACAGAAATACTCAAAGTTTTAGTTGGATTTTTAAGAAGACACAAAAATATTCTTTTTATACGTCATATACATATATATACATTTAAACTTAATCTGTAAAGATGTGAATAACTTTGAGCTATATGTAGCCACATTATAATTGTACTGTTTTAGGTTCAACTCAGATATGTACCACAGTAGAGAATATAGTTGGTGCCACACAGTGTTCCTCCTGCACAGAGAGATAATAGCCCTCGGCACCATTAGTATGTCCAGCCTCATTCAGAAACATTCCAACAGAGCTGTTCAATAACACAAGTACACTTGGTGCACATAATCTTGAAGCCGTAAATAATCCACCCTGTTATTTAAGGGGCCGAGGGCTAATGACTCTGCTGGCCAAACCTCCATCATCAAGCACACCGTCCTGTTCATCCTGTTCCTGTTTTGTCATCTGGTCATGTGGTTCCTCCTACATAGCAAGTTTTCCATTACTTTTCATACATAAATATTTAAGGTCCATCAAAAGTTCAAAGGAAAACCCTGCAGTGTCTTGCAGGGAGTCAAATCATGTAATATTGAAGCAAGTTTCCATGTAGCAAATTTTATATCAAACTTAAAACACAAACAATAGCATCTTGGTTGTCATTTACAAGAGCAATGTCAGTTGCAAACCCTTGCATATGGCTTGTTTTAAACCAAAAGACTGAATTTCTCAAATTATAATTTCTCTTTGGCATCTGGAGGGCTCTGTATAGGAAATCTTTGCAAGCCTCATGTCTTCTGGGCCATTTATAAATGGGGACTTTTGTAAAATCCTAAATAGATACAATGGAAAAGTGTCACAGTAGATATGGTTTTGCTGAAAGTGACAAAACAGTACTCCTATATAAGTAAAGAGATTGAATAAATTTAATAGGATTGGATGACTTCAACATTTTTATATTGATATAAAAAATGCTTGTTTCCTTCAGGTTCAATTTCAATCACCTATTCTGGATTGAAGAGGTCTCTGATGCTTTGCTTTCCTTTTGCCTTTTCATCTCATATGTTATCATCAGAGATCTTGCCTCGTCGGTAAAACTAGCAAAGCAAAAACATATACTTTTAAAGCATTCATAACGGCAGAGCTATAACAGAAGGGCAGCATCTGCAGAATGACACCGACATAAAATGAACAATTTTCCTCCAGCAATTATGAAGAAATCGTGAGACGGCTGTGCCCTCCACCCAGTGGGGCATGTATGATTTAATTACACCGTATGAAAAAGTTTCCACAATGTCATACCAAAAAAACTTGATGAACATTGGGTGTGCAGTGTGAAGAGGAAAAACGGAAAGATAGCCAAAATGTTTACAAAATGTCCAGAAATATGAATTTTCTTTGCAAGCTCATAAAACCTCAACATAAAAGCCAGCCAAAGCAGAGAGAAGGAATAAGTGTGTTGAAAAAAGCACCGTAAAAGCTTAAATGACAGGGCAGCTTTATAGGATCAGGTAGGTTGATGAGGTACAAAGGGATGAAAGAGGACATCATGGTCTCAAAGCCATTTATCTTCTTTTTTCTAACCCCAGTTTTATTCTCAGAGGTCATGTACATCATCAAGCTTAGGTATTAGACATTTTGCCAGTAGTTTAAAGGCATGTGAAAGTTACCAGCCTGTAACTGAAGAGGAAACTTAAGTTTTCAGATAAGATGGAGGATTGAATACACTTGTGATTAAAAATTCAAAAGCAAAGAGATCGCAAGCTGGTATACAGAATGTTGCAGACAATGACCTGCATAACCTGACAAAGAAAACCATAAGACTGAGCATAAACTTTACATAACTTAGAGGTCGAGAACTCATGAGTGTTTTCCAGAGTGTAAACATAGCTGGATGGAGCTGCTTCCATCGATTCCTGCTGTTAGAATTATCGGTGAGGTCAGCAGAGAAACAGAAAACAGAGATCTACCAACTTAATTGGTGATGATTTCACCTCACTTCTGCATAGGGTGGCAGAAGACAATATTTCACTCTGATTGCCTGCAAGTAACCCAGATATGTTTGGTCCTGCTCCAATAGAATAGCCAGGACTCAGTTTGATGTGCCACAGCTCAGTGGTGAGTTACACAGAGCTGGCACAGACTCAGTCTCTGTGCCAGAACGGGTCTGTCCTCTATCTAAGGCAAACAGGCACAAGCTTTCCTCTGTAGAGATGAATTTTATTTCTCGGACAAATAACTTTTTAAAAGCTTGCAGACATTTCAAATGTGACCTAACAGTAGGTTCAATTTTAATAGTTTACCAAATAATAATTCCATTCAGGTACTTGCAATGCCTAGCGTTATTGATGATTAATAGCTAACATTAAAATGGACCTTTTAAAATGTTTTAAAAGGTCCGGTTTGTAACCTTAATATATTTATATTGTAAGCCAAGATTTGTGGTTTGCAAAATTACCCATGCCAAACTAACAGTTCTTTAAAAATTGATGCAAATATATATAGATTCTTTTTTTTAATCAGTGCATCTACAAACTTTGTATTTTTTCTTCCTTTTTCCAGAGGAGAAATATAACATGAAACAGACCGATTTCTTTTCAGCCACTGGGCCTTTTAGCTGAAATTCCTAGGTAACGCTACTTGAGACATAATTGGCTGGTGTTTGCAAATCAGCCAGTCCAGCAGCAGTAAATCTGACAGCTGATTTGCTATTCCCCTGAGTGTGCAGATAAGGAAGACCATGGATGCTAGCTTCTGCTGTAGTTCTAAGATGGTTTCCACTGTGTGCTTTAATACACATTAAGGTATATTTTATGCTTAAATTATTTAAATAGCCAGTTAAAGTATTTTTATAGGGGGGTCTCAGCTTTTCAAAGGCTGTTGTGGACCCTAACTCCTGCAAATGGTGGTCCCCTATACACAAATGAGTTCAATTTTGCCATGCCATGTGTCAAGATCTTAAATGGATAAATTCAAACAAATATCCCTTTCACATAAACTCCACAACATTTCTGTTTGACATGATCATTTCAAACAACAGTTAGCTCACTATCAGGCAAATTGAGGCAGTATCAGTATCACATTTTGTTATTATGTGTTTTTGTTTTTTCTTGTGCTGTTCATCCCCATCGGGGAAGTTGGTGTTCCATAGAAAAATACATGCTACCTGAGGGCATGAGCAGACTGTAAAAAGACATGAATAAGATATGGTGAAATACATGGTACCTCACATGAAATGGTTTTATTTGAAGTCAAATAGTAATCTTAAGTGTGTTTCAAAGAGATTAAAATATTTCTCTTTTCATTATGCTTCAAGCACAAGTTCCACTAGTTACTCTTTCTACTGGTAGGTGGGTTCACTGTTTTTACTAAGAAATACCGCTATGATTCTGATTTAGGTGCTACTAAATTAAGTTGTGAGGTTCTGTTTCTTTAAGAGCTGAAACCTATACGCTGACTCTGCCTGTTCCTCCTGCCTCTCCTGCATAAGGTTTGGCTAATTAGCAGCATATTAACATAACCTTAATCTGAAAGCCAACCTTATAGGCCTCAATGAACATTAAGACTTTAGACTTGTTTTATAATCTATTTTTTTCCTATTCATTCTTAGGAGACCTTTGTAACACATGGCTAATAATTACTAACATTGAAAAGAGGCAATTTAGACAATCCGTCAGACAAGGAGCATTTTATTTTTCACTCTTTCTCTAGTTTTTTGCAAGATTCTCCAACCGCTGAAACAGAAAAATGGGGATGATGTCAGAAGCAGACAAAGCAAGTACATTCAGTTCTCTTCATCGCCCAAACAACAGCGGGCAAAGATAGGTCAGGCGAAATAGCTATTTGGAATAAAAATGGCAAATCAGAGAGCAGAGGAAAAGATATTGATCATTGGAAAAGCTTACTGTTCTCCAACTCAGCTAGAGAGTGTGATTGCCTGAGATGAATGACTTCTGTCTAAAGAGACACCGCTCCTGCGAACTATGGCCAAGACCCCAACACATTTACATAAACACTGTATTCCATCCATAAATTCTCTGAGCGCCTCTCTGATTGGCCCCGGACAGTTTTCCCGTCTCTGCTGGGCCGGAGCCACCGAATCAATCATCCTTCTGTGGCTCTGATGGTGCGGCTGTCTGATCAATGATACCACTAATAATAACTGCAATGCTGTCACCTCACCTCTCATCATCCCGACTGACACAGCCGGGGGGTAGCTCTCTACAGATTGCCTCTGCAGATTAGGACTCCATTAGAAAAAGCTATTTACCCACCTTTTCCTCCCCTCAGGCTCCCCTTTATTTTGTTTGCCCACCAGAAGACCCCATGAAGGAGAAAATAACCTTTTTTTTAAATTGAGAAATAACTACTTCATGTATATTGCTCCAAAGGTAGAAGATAAAACCAGACCCTGAAACTTCTGTTCCAAGGCACCTCTTGTGAAGATCATTGGGAAGTTTAAACTCAGGGGCTTATGGTAAAAAATTGCATGCAGCATTTCCTTCTGTGAGCACCATTTATCATTTTGCAAGTACACACCACTGTGGCATCTCCTGCACCCTCAGTTAAAGGTTAGCTCATCGCACAGCCACTCTTCTCTGTTTTACATTACAATAAAAGCTGCATTTGGCTTTGCAGAACTATTAGGAGAAATGTTTGAACATATTAATCATGTTTGTACCTACCAAGCCTTCCAAAACACCCAAACTTTTTTGACATATTTTACACTTTCTCACCTTTCAACCAAAAACTATTGTAATGTAGTGAAATTATTTCTATGTGATAGACCAAGACGAAGTGGTGTACAATCGCAAATACCTGAGAACTGACAGGAAAGCAAATACACAAAGTTTTCAAATTTTGACAGACATCTATGACATGTGCCCATTTGCATCCCCTTTGAGTCAGGTACAGGTGCAAGTCTTTTGGGTGTATTTTGAGCTGTTTACATTTAGAATCCATCATTGTGTTAGTTTGTAAACTATCTAATTCAGATTAAATGCAGAGCTTCAATGAACAATCCTTGTCACAAATGTACAACTAGCTTGATCTGAACCATACATTTCTACCCCATGGAAATCCTTTGATCTAACCCAGTGATTCCCAAACGTGGTCCTCAAGTACCCCTGCCCTGCATGTTTAAGGTGTTTCCTTGCCTCCAAACATCTGACTTGCATGAATGGGTGATTGATAGGCTTCTGCAGCATTTGGTAGCTGCAGAGGAGGTTATGAAATAATTTGAATCAGGTGTGGCGTCACAAAGACAATCAACCACTGATATAAATTAATTTGCTGCTGCTTTGGCTTGGTGTTTTGGGTCATATTCCTACTTGAGAGCAGGACAGCAACCAAACAAAGGCATTTTGGAGAATCTAGCAGGCTTTCTTTCAGGCTTGCCAGGTATCCAACTACTCTGACCAGTGATGGAATAATGTTGGAGGTAATGTGCAGCAGTACTTTTCTACCATAATCAAAGTTCTGCACATTGATCAAAAGTTAAATGTTGGTCTAATTCTTCCTCCTGTTTGCTTTGTCTCCTGTATGACTTGCAACAGCCTATATGCTGAATGTAAACAGACTTTTAATTGTAAAAAGTGCACTGTAGTCCCACTTGAGTTACAGATCTCTGCAGCTCTACAGAGGTATCATGGATCTCTTGAATGCTTCTGATTACTGCTCTCCTATCTCAGCAAGCAATTTAAGTGGGTAGCCATATCTTTGCAGTTATTCAGTACTAGTTTCATTTTCAGATGAAGGATTAAAGAGTGCTCCTTGAGATGCTCATAGCTTTTAAGGGATTTTGCTCTATACCCTAACCTCTGAAACCTTCAAAGAACAGCTGTACTTATTCTGAAATTAAATCACACACATAGACTCCTTTTGCCACCCTACTGACTTCTGAAAATTTGATTTTATTGGGGTTAGGGCATAATATGGATTTCCTACCTTTTGGATATACCAAAAGGTAGGAAATACCAAAATGTTTTTGGGTTGTATATGTGACACAATTTGTAAAGTTTCAGGGATAATAATTCTTTCAGATGGCACAGAATATTTGCACTAAGAAATATGCTTGATATCTTTAACTCTGCCTGACTGGTCTAACAGGATAAATAAGTAGAATAAATCACTGCCCTACACTCTCAAACCCATTACAGAAGTCACTCAACGCAATCATTAGTGAAAAAGTCTAATTGCATTCCTGTTTTCATTCCCATCACCACTTCTGTATTAATCTTTTGTATTGTTGTAGCAGAAGTCAAAGAGAGAAAAGGTTCTCATTTACCCTCCCAAACAACAGCACAGAAATTTCTTGGCCTTTAATCTCTGTGAATAAGGTGACTTAAACCACAGAGGATTTATAAACCACAAGAATATAAAATGATGTAATATCTGAAACCTTAATTTAGGTGAGAATATATAAGCTTTTGGGAATGATGAGCACAAGCGCTCACTGCTCTTTTAATTAGGAGCAATGAGCCTTGTAAATCCAATATTCATCCTATGCGGAATTATTTGCAGAAGAATGACTGCTGTAACACAATAGAAAAATAGGTATTTAGGCAGATACAAATGATCTATTACGATAATGAAACTCCCCTGTCTCTCAAATTTCCCAAATGGCAGCGGAAGTGTTTTGAATTTTCAATGCCAATGTGTCTGTACGAGGAGAGAGAAATTACCCGAGTGAATCTTGTCTCTGGCAGTCCTTTATCGGACCAGCTTCTCCCCAGGTAATTTCGCTGGCAAGCAAGTGCAGTCCTGATAGACAGAATGGAAAGAAAGAATGTCATATTCCCAGCAGCGCTCTTTAATTCATGAGTCCTCTGCGTTATCAAACCACTAAAGTCCTGACCTGTTTTACTTTCTGCAGGTGTCCGTTTGTGTATGGGTGTTCTTCCCTCATAAGACTTCAGTTTTTTCCCCCTCTTCAATACTTCCTAGGCCAAGACTCCTCTCGTTTCCCTAAGGGACTGATAACACCTTACATATAGTAAATCAAGGGTATAGGATGTGATAAGGCTCATGAAATTTGGAATTGGTTTTCCCTAAATTTGATTAGCATTTTATGGTGCTTCATTTTTTTCCTGCCTTGAACAAAGGACAAGCACTGATAGTATAGGCATACAGTATAGCTCATATATGTGAAACCATCAATAAAAATTGTTGGCAAAAATAATTTTGGGATATTTTAACATGCACTGTATGGCAGTGACCAACTGAGATTGCTTAGTGCAGAGGAAAGTACAGAGAACATGGAGTTTTGGCCATTGTTTGTTACTGGCTGTAGAAATAGACTCATGGGCTCTTATAGTTATGATCAAACCCTCCATTATAAATTCTTTCACCTTGCCAAATAAGTGCAAATAAACTTGACTTGACTAGTGGCATCAATGTTGGTGGGTTTTTGTGAATGGCTCTATATGGATGACCAGATCAGACCTCTCTAGCAGTGAACAACTGGTTTCCCTCCATGGTCTTGTAGGACAAAAGTGACCAAGGTCTCTTCTTTGAGTCGTGAGAGTTGGATCAAAACTGTTCTTTCTCAACTGAATAAACTTAACTAAATGGAACAGGTGCAGAATGAGATGAAACTCATTCTGATAGTTGTGACAAATGGAGTGTGTTACATAATTCCCAATGTGAAATTGAATGGGATCATCATGATCATTCCCAACTGAATCAAACCTGATTAATAATTTTTGTTTCCATAATAATTACATCTAGGATTAGTTTAATTCTGGCATGTTTTCTTTGCCATATCACTGACAAAACAATAGGATGCTGTTGACTCTCTCTGCAGTACTTTATGAAAGTCATAAAATACTGACTACTGGTCATTGTGCCTTTTCTACATTACATAATTTAGTCTTTTTGGTCTTATAGTCAACATTTCTGGTATATAAAATAGTTATTTGCTTAGGGGCATTATGATCAACTTTGACAACTGAAGATTTTAATTTTCCATAATCTACTCATAGGCTACTATAAAGAAATATGGTTATGTAATCTTAAGCCATTTGCAACCTATGTATTGTTTTTCTCTTCAAACAAGTGAAAGTAAAATAAGTCTGTGTTTAACTTATTTTCTTTTAGTGTCAGATAAAATATGATCCTGTCACTACTATTCCAGTAGTTTTATTAGTGTTTCCTGGCACTATTTATTATTCATGTATATCTATCTACTTTACATAGTGGGAGGACTAAGTGTTTTTTTCTCAAATAATAATAGATCTTAGGATTCTATAATGATGATTTTTCATACACATGGGGAAAATAGTATTAAACAAATTGGCATTCTCCTCTGAATATATTTCTAACAAGGCAAATGGAATAATGTTCACACAAGATGTTGGTATTATTATTATTCCATACATAATAATAAACCAATGCAATAAATTAGCCCATAAATTACATAATGTATAATATATATTAAACAGCCCTAAAAATGTATTTATTAAATGTCTTTTTTGACGATAACTTCAAAATGTCTCATGCATGGACAAACTCTATAAATCAAGGTTCTGACGTTTTTAATGGATGGTTCTTCTCTCTTGGAATACTTCTTGAGTTCTAAGACAGAACTGTTGCAGGTAACACCTGGTTCTGCTTGGTTTATTGTCATCTGCAATGATGTTTCAATGTTTGCATCAAGGTCCCAGTGGTGCAACATTTAAAGCTTTTTGATCAAATAAAACTATAATACTTCAAAATAAGCCACTTTATAGAAGTTATCAATTTGGACCTGATATTAATGTGAGAAACAGAGAACATGATTTCTGGCTTTTTTCCTTCTCTATTTGTTTTGGGTTTCTATAATTATTCCCTCCATGTTACACATTTTTCCTTTTATGTTTGAATTACTTTCTCTTTGCTAACATCTGCTGTGAATTTCGTGTTAATAGTTCCATTACTATTATAATTACTGAGAAAAAATAATACTGACATATTCAGTTTTTATTTCACTTGATTTCCAAACTTAATCTTTATTTCTTAAGAAGATGGAGCTTTCGGTGTAATTTGCTTGTTGTGCCTTTTTCTAAGAAAATCTGTGGTGTCTAGGGTCTTCTACAGCTGGTGAGTAAATGAAGAACTCATACAACAGTTGGATGCCAAATAGGTGAACTTACGTAAGTGGTTATCTAACATATGAAGGAAACTCATCACAGTAATTACTATAATAACCATCAAGTAACATCCTTTCGGGGAATTGCGTTAACATGCTGAAAGAGAACAAAATATGTCTCGTACAAAGAACCTGCATTTAAAGATAATGCTCCTGTCTGATTGAGGATGAACAAAATCAGAATAGGTTAATTGCACTGCGATTGAATCCAATCAAACCAAACCAGAGCAGTTTAAGCATGATTAAGGAAAGAATTAGATTGAGGACAGGTATTTAGTCAAGCCAAAGAAAGCTACAGAATTGATCAGAGACGATGCGCAAAGGCACAGCTGCCAAGAAACTCTGCCAACAATTATTACATTAAAAGTCAGACTGATCACAATGTTATGCTTTCTTCTGAACACTGGAGACTTAAAATATTTTAATATCTTTTAACTTATTGGTACATTGATCTAAATGTCAAAATTAGTCAGTGAACAAGGCGAAACTTTTCTTTGGAGTGAACATACTGAATTTTTCTTTCCATTATATTGTGCACATTAACAAGACTTTTCCAGTTGGGTAATATCATTAATGCAGTTGAGATGTTGTTGGAAGATACACATAATTAATTATAACATGAATGTGTTTTTCCAATCGGACATGAAAATCATATTAATATATAAAAGATGAGAGGCAAAGCTTATAATATGCTATCCATTTGTCTTGTCCTTCATTAGGTATTTTTTTTTACTTGCATTGATTGGCTGCAGAGAACTAATGTGGTTAGTGAGTAAAACAAGTGGAGGAAAATGGCTTAATGACAGACTGTGAAGACTGGGTGAGTATATGCTTGCAAGAAAACACTGTGGGGGGGGGGGAAGACAAAACACAAAACAAAATGAGCTAAATTAAAATGCTGCAATGTAAAATAAGGAAAAGAGACAGCAAATGGATTAGAAGGAAGCAAAAACCAAGTTAGAACAAGTTAGAACATGTAGAGTTGATACAGGTTAAGAATGGCCTTGGCCCCTCGACCAGGTGTTTCTGGGCATTGAGAGGTCAAGCCGGCGATGTCCATTAGCAAGTAAACACCAGATAGTCTCTTAAACGGCCTCGCTCCTCCCCTTGCAGCCACTAGAGAGTGATGACGGCCTTGTCTAAGAGAAAGGCTAATCCATCGGTCTGATTTGTAGCGAACGGGGCAATTTCAATACCTGTCTTTAGCTTGATACACGAGGCCCCCATTTGATAAAGGGCCAATTTGCCAAAGGGCCAATAGAGGTAAAGTTCTAGAAGGTGCCTTTATTTTATCCTCCTCACTATTTACAGTGAAATAAGTTTGAGGAGGACAGAGTCACCAATGCCAACACCAAGAGTAAGAATGAAACAATAGTAAAAGACCTTACTTTCCTCTTTTATAAATAATTACCACATAAAAGCAAAGAGCATCTCCTAACAGTACATGTTATTAAATGATGTGAAGCACTAGCCTGAAATATAGATATTCTAATAATTAAGCCTATGATAATAGATTCAGTAAGGTACTAGTTTTGATGTTTAAACTCTGAGCGGAAAGGAAACTGGTTGGACGTAAGATTCCTCCAAGGTTCCATTCGACCTTAAAATAAATTATTTGATCACCATTGACACTGTCTACACTGAAGTGAGTTCAACGCCATCCATCTTTCCATCCATTGGCCAGCCGAGAAGCATAATTCTTCCAGCAGATCCTGGATTGTCCTCTTATCTCTTCAGAACACCTCACCGGGGAGGCACCTTAACTGGCTCCTGCCAATGTTTAGGAGAAGCAACTCTACTCTGAGCCCCTCCCTGATTACCAAGCTTTTCGCCCTGTCTCTAAAGCAGTGGTCTCAAACTGCATATCTCAAGGGCCAGAGTCCTGCAACTTTTAGGTGTTCCTCTGCTTCAGCACACCTACCTCCAATATTAAGTTGTACAGCTTGACTGACTGCCAGTAAGGCAATATCACCATGTAAGTCAAGTGTGTAGAACAAGGGGCACATCTAAAAGTTGCTCTCGAGGAATGCAATTTGAGACGACTTCTCTAAAGGCTCTTCCACACTTTCAACCGAAAATTGATTACAAAATCGGCTCTCAATGACATAGTGGCATAGTCTAATTCCACTATCTGCCTTTTTAATCCACAGGGCACGTGGATACTTTTGCAGAATCTTTCAGATGTGATGAGGAATTAAAACATTTTCGGTTCTTCACTAAATAACTACAAAGACTGTCAAGTGGCTTAAAACTCCTGGATGGGAATTGTTACATTGTGGTCTAAGGAGGAGGCTGTCTGCAGAAAAGTGTGGCACTCTCTCCTTGACCGTTTTGTAAAAGCAAAACAGAGGATGCAGGGAGGGAGTGGGGACCCCAGTGGGAAGGAGCATGACACATACTGAAGTGGGAGGGGTATCCCCCAGGTGGTCTGTGTCATGTATGAAAGGTGCAGTTAGGAACATCCCGCAACCTTGTGACCGCACATCAACAGTTTGGCTTCAGATGAAGTATGGGAGAGTTCTTAAGGGAGAGCCCAGACACCTTGCGAAGGAAACTCACTTCAGGCATTCAGAAAAACAACCAGTTTAAATTAACGCCAAAAAATCTACCAAGGAGAGGTGAAAACAGTCATGCTGCAATGTACAAGAGGTTTACTGATGGCTATAGAAAATGTAAATTATAACCGTCCACCTTTAGATAAACAAGCAAACACCATTGTTCGTGTGCGTCGGCACATCAGTTTACGGATGTGAGTGTTGTGAAAAGGTGTGGCAGTAAAAAGCCCTTTAATAACTCAATAAGGCTAGAAATGCTCAGTGTAAGTGGAGTTCATTTGAATTCTGTAACTTTCTGCAAAATAAATCAATACTATTAGTCAAAATAAATTACATTTTAAACCTACTTTTGAGTTTGCAGCAATGACATTTATGGCATTGAACTTTTAGAAAATAGCTTTTTTTTTCTCAAAAGAAAAAATATCAAAAGATTTAATTTTTCAGCTGTTTGGACTTTTTTTTTTTTTTTTTTTTTTTTTTTTTTTGGCGAAGCCACAGTCTTCTCATGAATCAGGTAGATCTTATTTTCATTTGTACTTATTCTTCCATTATTGGATAGCCAGACACTATTACCTGCTTTCACTACATAGAATTTCAGGTCCAGACTGTTCTCTTCTTGTTTAATTTTTTAGGGATTTAGAGCTATTGGAGTGTGAATTTATAGACAAATTCATTCAGAGAACTCTTCTAGCTTCAATATTTATGGAGCATTTTAAAGAGCCCGTGCCATCATATTTTGATGTTACAAACAAAGAAATCTTAAAAGCGACAACACGTAATGAAACTTCTCAATTTATTTTTTTACAGTTTGGGAAAGCAACGTCAAGTAAACCATGCTTGTTTGAAACATTATGAACCTTTTGGAGGCCACCTGTCAGAAAATAGATTGTAGACTATTGATTCGTGTTATTACAGGGCAATTTTATTTTATTGTTTTAACCAGAAAACAGTTCTCTCAACAGAAAAAGCTTTCTAACAAGAATATGTCAAATGGATACATAGTTGTTTCCTGGCAATGTAGAAAAGATCCTGCTAGGCAGAATGAGTGAGCTTGGTGAAAAAGTTAAAATGAAGATTGTTGATTTCTCATTGTCCACCAAAAACGAGCTACTTCAAACTCTTTCTGCCTTTTAAATGTGTTGGAACCGTTTTATATTTTAAGGACAGAAAGACTTTTAGATTGTACAAATTAATTTGCTTTAAAACTGTCAGTGTTGTGGTCAAGACAAGACCAAGACTAGAGTGTATCCAGACCGAGACGAGACCAAGACTTTTAGGGTCCGAGATCAAGTCAAGACCAAGACCGAGGGAAGTCGAGACCGAGTCAAGATCAAGACCAGCACCCCGCGCAACATGACACGATAAATGTGAAATATGATCAAAATTGCTTCTCAAATTGTTCTGAAAGATCCACATTCCCATAAAAACACCTAGATATTAAATACTTAAAGCTGAAATAAATTTAACCAATATTAAC
>CAEGAE010070820.1:0-74725 GCA_903067095.1 Girardinus metallicus | reverse complement strand
CGTATTTGTGAGCCTGCGTCTTTATTATTAAATTGAATATAATTTCAGATTTTTGTATAACTTTTCTTCAGGCTAACTTAGAAATGGAGCTATTATTGTTACAGGTTAATTTTCTAAACTACAAAAAGCTTCTCTACTAGCAAGTAGCTAGTAGAGAAGCTCAAATATGAAAAATTGGACTGATATTGATATCCAATAGTAACACCGGTGTTATGCCACATTTACCAATATTTTATTTTATCAAATTTTTTATGCGATTACTCGATTAATCGTAAGAATAATCGATAGATTACTCGATTACTAAACTATTCGTTTACAACAGCCCTAGAAATGGATTTCTTATGCTTAATAAATTTAATGCTTTGATTCACGTCTGTTTTAAAGGGAACCACGACTAGTTATAAAAATAGAGCTTAACTGGGGAATATGTATTTTAGATGTAAAAACAATACAGTAATAACACTGTAGGTTATTTAGTTTTTATAAATTTTAATAAAATATTTTCACAGGAATGTCACCATGTTTTTCACACTGCAATGCATTCTGGGTAAATGACGTGTAATGGTCCATTTCCAGTAGTAATAGCTCCATTAGCGCTGCTTGTCTTTAACGTGTCTCCCAGCGTCTATAGTGCTGCGTCTGGTTCGGCATCAGCTGTGCTGCTTAGAGTTTGATGCGGTGGTAACGGCCACACCGGACTTAATTTCCACCGACACCGAACCTCCATGGATCCGGTCGGATCGGTGATGTCAGTACAGCAGGCAGTATAGCTCCTGTTAGCATCTCAAAGAGCGTCCAGCTCTACCTGTCTCAGCGGCAGCACGTCTTTTATTTTTAGCTCGTTAAGGTGGCGTCGGCTGTGAGAACTTTCGTTGGTTCTGATGGTGTAAATGGCTTAAAGTGTTGTGGAGAAATGTCCACGGACCAGATTAGGTCCTTCGCTGTGTTCCAATCCAGCTCTCGCACTGCGCCCTCCTTTCTTTCATGTGGGAAATTATCCAGATTCTGCCTCAATTTTTATTTTTTATCACAGCCGATAGTGACATAGTGTGGCTTTATCTAAAATGACACCAGTCAAAATACGATAAACAACTACTGGGGTAAAGTTAGCCTTCCTGTGTCTACTCTGTTGTTTAAAAAAAGTAAAAAAAAACTTTCACACTGAATATTTAACAATGTAAAATTTACTGTAAGTGAGGCAGGAGTTGCAGATGTAATCCTGCATGGCAGGTTGTGCCTCTATCTGCAAAGAGGAGAACTGGCTTGGCCTGAATCCTTCTTGTCTTGTGATTGCTCTCTCAGCAATCACACTCGTCGGATACTAGCCTTACAGTTCAGTTTGTATCTTCTACCAAAAATGTAGCTATATGCATACAGGAGAAGGGTATAGTGATTTTTCTGCCCCCTGTCTGAGCTCTCTCTCAGGTTTAATTAGTGCATAGTATGAGATAGGTGACATTCCTTCCCTTAAGGAAGCACGTAGCTTTAAATAAACTGCCCTGTCTGGTTATTTAGCCCTATAAGAAGCCAAGCATGTCTCTCTATTGTGTTTTAAAGATGTCTGGGAATCAATTAGCAAAGTCTTTCCTCATTTGTGCGCTGAGCTAATGAATGTGTGTGGGGATAAAGATCAGCACATGTTTACAAAACTCTGTCCCTCCCTTGTCTCTGGTTGGTTTTGTGTGAGGGTTGCTTTGAGTAGAGTAGTCAAGTATGAAGTTTTGACTGAGCGGACGTGTGGACCTGAGCTTTGGTTAAGCAGTTGTGAGCCTGCAGTTCCAACCCATCTTGTCCATTTTTGTTAAATCAGAGCTGAGGAGTTAAATGCCAGTCGGCTGGCAGAGCTGGAGGACGACATTCAGCAACATTTAGTCCGAGCAGAGGAGCGGGCCAGAGATGAGGTGAGTGTTGTATGTACAAATTTTTTTTTTCCTTTGATACTCCTTTATATGAAGAAAATTAAAGTCATAAACGTATACATAATGAGTTAATGTTGCATTTAGAGTGCAGTTTAATTCCAGGTGAAACAAAAAGCTTGTTTTTACCAGAACCACCTACATAACTGTGGTAAAGTCAACAGGTTATGTGTCTTTCTCACAAAGAGGGTCTGTAATGTAAGATGAAAGCCCCACTTCAAGCCCTTAGCCGGCCTGCACCTCTGACTGCTTTGGTTTCATGTTTGCAGGAGCGAAAGAAAATGGAAGGAATCATAGCAACCATGCAGAGGAAACACAACGAGGAGATTGCAGATCTGCATGCCTCAGCTGATCAACTGTTAATGGTAGGCCTGTCATTGAAAACGCACATGCCTTTTTTCTCCAGTGGGAAATATTCTGTGTTTTACACTTTAACAACTAGGACAACAAATTCCATCGAAGACAGTCTAATGCCTTCATTGTTTGTTTTCAGCCTGTCACACACATTAGTTTCTAAAAACTGTAAAACATATGTTGCAGGTTCTTTTGAAAGAGACTTTAAATACTATGTTATTGTATTGGGATTTTAAGTGGAAGTAGAATAATCTGTAATGGTCAAGTTTGTGTACTCCAACAAATTTGACTTATATTTATATCTATCTTTAAATGTATATTTATGAGTATCTAATCGTATATATGTATAGATACCTACATACTTACACAAACTGTGCACAAATTGTCCCAGAACCTAACGGACTAAAGGACTTACTTTGCTAGGTACTGCATAAAAACTTGGAGAAGTGCCTGTTCATCGTAACCACTATGAAAGAAATGCACAACAGTTGATGATATTACTCGTAATTTTTTTTTTTTTTTTTTTTTACTTTATTGGAACTAACGTAAGCCTTTTCTGAAACTACTCGGGCAATAATAAAACACAAAGTGCATATGCTTTAACACAACTGCTGTCTGTTTGTGGAAGCGCTTGCTACTTTTGTCCTGTAGATGGCCACAGTTGACAGTAAACACAAATGATGAAACCGGTTCTTCCTTGTAAGCAGGATTACTGGTTAATGCTGCTCACAGTGATGAGTAGAATTTGTGGGCTCTTTAATTTCAAGAGATTTATTTTAAACCTAAGCCAAACATGTGTTTGAGGAAATCCGTAAACAGTGACCCCACACTTCATTGTCACTTCAATATGTTAGATTTACAAGTAATGGTGCCTAGCATATAAAATAAAAATGTTCCTCATTCTCCTTTTATATTATTTGACAACATATGAAATGTTAAATAAAACTGACAGCAAAGTACAGAACAGAGACGTGTTTCAGCTGTCTAACAAAATGTTTATATGGCTTTAATTTGGAGAACCAGGAGAGATCTGAACTAAACCACGCAAAAGATGAGGTGATCAGACTGAACAAACGGATCAGTGATCTCTTGCAGGTAAAGAACTCTGGATTCCACGTCAAATATATCACATGCACTTTGGGTTAAATAGCTTAAATTGCGTCTTTGTGCAGGAAAATGAGCAGTTGCGAAGTTCTCTGGTGCAAAACCAGACAAACATGGCTGTACTCCACTCTGAGATGGACAGGCTGAAAAACATGTTTGGGGAGCAGAAAGCCCAACATGAGAGGTAAGGTTTTTTTTTTTTTTTTTTCTGGTTCAACTATTAAATTTTGTTCCAGTGTTTTATGAAATGAAACCATGTGATTATTTTTTCTTTTTTTCTTTTCTCAGAGAAACAGAAGTATTAAAAAAGATGGTGACAGAATATCAGTCGTACTCTAATCACATTCAAATCCTCCAGTAAGTCCACCTTGATCATATTTCTTGTTTTGGATGGCCTAATGAAGAGTGTAAACATTTGGATGATTATTCATGTATTATTATTGTATACACAAAGAGCATCTTTGCTCTGTATAAGATTGGTTTCTGCTCTTCTTATTGATCTGCTTAGAATGAATTTGTGGCTGTAAGGTGTGCCCTTACCAGCAGAGAAGCTTAGTTGTTTGTACAGCAAGTAATTTATTTGACAGGCTCTCTTGCTGGTGTGTGTCTTACACTCTGGGAAAAAAAAAAAAAAAACGTAGTAATTTTGTAGTTGTTGGAATTGAATTCTATCTGCTATAAAAACTTTGAATGCTTCTGTAATCTTTTGTAGGCACCTGTAATGAAGCAGTCATAAAATGCTTGTATTGGAGAAAATATTTATCGTAAATCCCTTCAGCTGTGTTATAATTATTAGATAGAAATCTCAGTTATGTTTGTATTGATGTGTAATGATGGCACTTGACAAAATACAATGTATGCTGGTTTTCTCAATTATCTTCTGTGTCTTCTGACACAGAGGTCTTTTATGAACAGAACTTTAAACTGTTTTGTTCCTGAAATAAACTTGATTGTTTTGTTTTTTGCTTTAAACACAATTATTTGAAAAAGGAACAAGCTGGACTTGTTTTGTAATAAGTCTATACGATATTATAACTCAAATCCATAAGAGGAAAAAAATGAGAACCAAAAGCCAAAATAACAACTTCGAAAGAAATGAAAGCTAAACAGAAATTATAGAATGAGGAACAACTTAATGTTTTCCTCCAGGAGCTGCATGAATATTAACTATATGCTCTTGTATTTTCTTGAGCACATCATCAGGGAAATGAACAAGAAGCTTTATGACAGTAATGATGGACTGCGCTCAGCTTTAGCCAGTCAGATGGTTGCAGCTAAAAGGAGGGTGAGTTCCTTGTTTGCTCAGCTGTGTTTCCTCATACCTGCTGGCATTGTCAGAAAAAAACCTCAGTGTTCTACTAAGTGCACAAGTAAAATAAAACGTTTCTAATCCACTAAACAGCTATCTCCTCAAGATGAAGTCCCTGCCAGGAGAATGAAACCTATTCGACAGAGCACACTCAATCATGGCAGGTAGATGGAGTCCCTGTCCTCACCTGCATGATGACTCAGATTGATCACTGGGAAGATCAATTGTCACAATAAACTGATGTATGTGCTTGTGTGTGTGTGCAGATCCGAGCAGAACCCCAGCATCTTCCGCGTGTCCACCTGGGCTGACCGGTACCTGGACAGCGGCTTGCCAATGGACACGGTTGAGAGCTCAGCCAGTGACTATGATACTGACGACAGCATGAGCTCTGTGGAAACCGTGCACCACAGTTACTCGCCCATCCCGTCAGACGTAGAGGTGAGGGGGAAAAACAGAGCAGGATCAATTAAAAACAGCAACAGTTTTTAGTCTCCCAGAACCTTTTAAAATAATATTTATTTTGGTTGTTGCAGATATCAGAGGTTAGGTCTGAGGCTGCAGTCTCTGTAGCTCCCAGCCAAACCAGCTCCATCGCTTCATCCCTGCGAAAACGCTTGTCTGCCTTTCCCACCAAGGTAAAAAAGCTTGGATTCATGACATCTTACCAAAAGGCAACAACATGGACATAGACAAATTTGTTGGAATTCAAATTAATTAAATAAATTCTGATCTTATTAGTGCAGGAGTTATCTCATACCATATTTTGCTACATGTTGTAATAAGACAGACATTGGCCAGTGGCTAAAAGAAAAAGGCTTTACTTAGTAGTGGATTACTAATTAGGAATTCATAGTCTTTGATTCCGATATAGAACTAATGAATGAATACATTTATCTATTTATTGGATCAATTATGCCATCAGAGAATAAAGTGTAACTGACTAAATAAACTCCCCATTTTTATTTCATGTGGACAGTTATTTATTTGGAGTATTCATTCATTGTTTGTTTTTTAACAATATTTAATTCTGAATAAAATGGCTCTCGATAGTAAAGAAGGTTAAACATTCATATTGTTGTATCATTATTCTGTTGTTTGTATAACACTTTGTATATCATCTCGTCACTGCGGGACAAGATGCCAACTTCAAAATTGCACGAAATAAACAACTGCTCCCCTTATTTTATATTATTGTGATCTCATATTCATAATTTTCTTTGTGACTTTCTTTGCAGCAGTTAGGGGACAACATCACAGTGGCAGAAGGACCTTCACCAGTGTACCGTGTTGTTTTAGCAGGAGATGTAGGAGCTGGAAAGTCCAGTTTTCTGTTGCGGTTGACACTCAATGAATTTAGAGCAGACATTCAGACAACGTTGGGTAAATATGTTGCCTTCACATACAGAAGTGTTTTTTACTTACAAATACGCTGGAAAGACCCTGAAAAAGGAGTCTGTGCTGAATTATTTTATCCAGAGAGTTTCTACCTGCTTCACTTTTTACCATCTGATCTGTTTTTAAGGAATTTGTTAAGAAAGGAATCTCACAGTTGTGGATTCCTGACTTCAGATATTTTAACATGATACATTTCTGCACCCAGGTATTGATTTTCAGATGAAGAAGATGCAGGTGGACGGAGAGACGATGAGTCTGCAGATATGGGACACGGCCGGTCAGGAAAGGTACTCCGCTTCCTAGAAAGAAGTTTTATCATTACAGTAGCAACATGGAAAACTGGATTGCATCATTGTAAATGTGTAAACATTGACTCAGTGAAAGATGCACTTTGCTGTAAAAGAGCTGTGCTTCCTTTTACTTTAGGTTCCGTAGCATTGCCAAGTCTTTTTTCCGTAAAGCTCATGGAGTCCTGCTGCTTTATGATGTTACCTCAGAAAAGAGCTTTCTGAACGTCAGAGAGTGGATAGATCAAATTCAGGTAACCACAGCTCTGATGAGACATCAAATAAATTTCACAGATGGCTGTGATGCATATTGTATGTCTCTTTCTGTTTTTTTTTTATTTATTTTTCTTTTTTTCTAAGGAGTCTGCAGATGAAAAAATTCCCTTTTGTGTTGTTGGAAACAAGGTGGACCTCCGGGAGCAACTTCCTGAAGGAAGCTGCGTTTGCAGCTCACATGGAGAAAAACTGGCCAAGGTGTTACTTTCACCACATGGATGATTGTTTTATAAAGATGTTCAGCCCTCGAGGTGTTAGAGTAAACAGTCTGCAGTCAGGAATGTTAACGCTTTGCTTTGTCTTTGCTTTGCAGGCGTATGGCGCCATGTTCTGTGAAACGAGTGCCAAAGAAGGAACCAACATTGTTGAAGCTGTGCTTCATCTAGCACGGTAGGAAAGTTGGGATTTGCGTTTTACTTTTCAAGCTGTACATGGCACATTTCTACTAATTATGTCATCAAAATGTTAAGTATATTTTTATTTGGATTCAGTACACACGAGGTAAAGTGTGTCAAACGTAAAGTTGCCTGAGAGCTGGTTAAAAAAGTGTAATGTTCTTATAACTAATAAGAACATATGACTTATGAACAAAAATATCTAACAAAAATATTGAAAAGCAAAGTCCACATCCTGCACAGTATATGCACTCAAGAATTAGTCAGGTAACCTTTTGCATGAGTTACTGTCAGTGACGCAGAGCTAATCAGCCTGTGTGCTGAGGCCTAGAGAAAGGCAAGGTTGTTTAAATAAATGCCTTCACCTTCCTCCAGAGCAGTGTTTCTCAATACGCTCTGCATATTTTAGATGCATCTCTGTTGCAGAATACATGATTCATATGATTGCTCGATGAAGGATACAATAAAAGACAACCAACACCATCAAGTGCTGCAGAAGCCTGTTAGTCGCTCATTTATTCAAACCAGGTGTGTGGCAGAAGGGAAATGCCTAAAACCTGCAAGACAAACCTGAGGACCGGAAATGAGAAACACTGCTCTAGAGAACGCTCCATAGATTCTCTATGGGGGGGTCAGGTCAGGCAGGTTTAATGTTCATAAGTGAGCCTTCATAAAATGTATAACTTTTTGTTGATGTGGCAAAAATGCCTATTCTAAAAGTATTTAGAGCATATTGAGATGCACCTGTGTCTTTCTTTATGTTTCTACAGAGAAATAAAGAAAAATGGCAAATTGAGGTGGGAGTCAGAATCTCAGGTCATATTGAATGAAACCCTCCCAAAGAAGGTTGCTAAAGGTTGCTGTGGACTGTAAACATGAGGACAAAACAATGAAGAATATCATGCTGCTTGTATCAAAGAGGAACAACATTAAGCTTGTTTATTTTTGTATTTACTTTATTCTATTTCACCTCTTAACTGTAAACATAGTTTCGTGAAGGGTTACTCTTTGGTCAAAATGAAGGTTTTTGTAGTAAACTGCTCATGTATAAATACAAATTCACATCATGTATTTTGCCAAAAATATTTAAGCTTTCATGTTTATTTGGAAATGGATAAGTATTATTACCTGAATTAGGATTTAGCCTAAATTTATTTAATAATTTTAAGTGTTTGTCAAATGTTTTTGTTTAAATTTCCCTTTGGAATCAGGACTGTAACGCTAACAGAGATTTATTTGTTTAGAGGATTACATTTACCAACATCTCCTTTTTACCAACATCTCCATATATTTTATGGTAAAATATATTTTAACATATGGACTTTGTGGAGCGTTGATCAAATGTAATTTTGAGCTATTTTACTGAGTTTTTTTACACTTTTTAAAGCATCTTTGTAAGCAAAATAAAGGCAATCCCTTCCCCAAATAAAACTGACTGCAAATAACTTTTATAAACTTATCAACTGACTCTCTTCTAAAATCCACTTTTCAGTAAAAACATTCAAAGCTCAAGTTCAGTTTTCTTCCCGGCTGTCCTGCTCATATGGTGGGGACCTGCTGGAAGACAACTGGAAATCAGTCAGTTCCAGTGAATCACATATTTTTCTTCCTGCTGAAGATTTTTAGTTTCTTGCAGTCATAATCATAGATGTCACCAAGCTGCCCAAAGCCACCACCAGAGCTCCCAGGATGAACTTCCAGGAAAGTCCCTGAAAACATAAGAGGGGAGTGGTATGAATCAGATTAATTATTCATAATATCAAATGAAATGATTGAGTTGAGTACAATTAAAGCCAGATATTTACATACATTATATCAAAAGATGCCAGTCTGTTTGGGTTTTTTTTTTATTTTTTGACATTAAATCCATTTTTTTTTTATCTGTTATGATTACTATAATTTCTATTTGCCAAATGCCAGAATGAGTGAGAATATAATTTACAACTTTTTTTCTTCAAATTGTGAAGTTTTTACATTTATTTAGTATTTTACTTAATTGTTTTTGCACCATTGTTTTGGGTATCCTTTGAAAATCCTTACACAATAGTCTTGGGGACTTTTGGCCCATTGCTCCAGACAGAACTTATGTAACTGAATCAGGTTTGTTGCCCACACTCGCCTTTTCCAATCTCCCCACAGAAGGAGCAGAGAGCAGGGCTTTCTGACAGCCACTGCAAAGCATTGACTTTAACTAATTTAGCTTTACAATTTCTTCTGGGTTTGATCCACACATGATCACTGGAGATTCCCATGGTGTTTATGCTTACTTTTTTAAAAAGATTATTGAGCTGATGGTGTTCTCAGAGCACATAAACTTATACACTTGAAATAAGTAATATAAAAAAAACTTTTTATGGCATTTAGCAAATGTAAAGAAATATTAGTAATCCTAACTAACTTAGAACATAAGTTTGTGTCTCCATTTCCACCATCATCTTATTCTTGCCTATGTGAGGGGCATCAACAGTCTGTCACAGGACATCTTACACAGCAGATGTAAATGTCTGTAAATATCTGGTTTCTACTCTAATGGCTTACTGAAGACTTTTTCTTAGAAGGGATAAGGAATGGTGTGATATCATCTCCGAACACTTTTGCTGGTTTGACTCTCCACTGTTGCGTATCGTTGCCTCCTGATTGTCGTTTGACAAGTTTGGACAATTCTGCATGGATTGCCTAAGTGTACAGAAGAAAATGTCTTTAAGAAAACTTTGAAATTATACAGTGCATAAGTAATGCGTTCACAGCACTTCACTTTTTTCACATTTTATGTTACAACCTTAGATGAGATTGTAATAAGTCTTGGACTTATTTTTATTGTCATTGCACAAAGAAACATTAGTAAAATTGGCAATGACATGTCCTCGCTTGGCCACCGGAGCACAAACAAAAACACAGGTGTGCCTATAATTAAATAATATACAAATAATAATTACTATTTTCAAACAGTCTCAGACAGTCTTCATGATGGGATTGTTGAGCAATCTGATGGTCAGTGGGAGACAACTGATGGCTATTCTGCAGTGGACGCTACGGACTCTCCTCCCAGACAGCAAGCGGATGATCAGGCCATGGAGAGGATGGGTGGAATCAGAGAGGATCTGGTTTGCTTTGGCTAAGCGGCGTCTGTGTGCAATGCTCTGGATAGGGGGGAGTGGAGCCCCAATGATCCCCTCCGCTGTCTTCACCACTCTTCGCAGAGACTTCCAGTCTGACACCTTGCAGCTTCCAGACCAGATGGAGATACTGCTGGTCAGCAGGCTCTCAATGGTTCATCTGTAGGAGGTGGAGAGGTTGGGAGGCGGGAGGGAACCCCTTCTCATTCTTATAAAGTGTAGGCGCCGCTGTGCCTTTTTCACCAGTGAAGTGATATGAGGTGTCCAGCCAAGATTGTCTGTAATGTGAACCCCCAGGAACTTAGTGCTGCTGACTAAATAAATAAATGACTTGCCTCAAAATTCCCCACACAACATCCCATCATAACAATGTGGAATAAAGTTATTGAAATTTTTGCAAATTTATTAAACAGAAAAAAATCACATTTGTTACGTTTTCACACCCATGAAGCTTAAAATTAAGCTGCTTCCACTGGTCATCCTTGGTATTTCTACAGCTTTAACTGAGTTCATGCTGGACTTGATTTTGAAAAGCTGCAAGGTTACGCAGTTGACAGTGCATGTCATACTTTTTCCTTTTAGCATTATGTTTTTGTGTCATTTTAATTTATCTTCTATATCTTTTTTGACCCAAGATTTTAGATGGGACCTGTGTTTATTAAACTGGAGAAAAATGTCAAATTCAAATAATCAAAAGCTTGTTTATAACTATATAAAACTAATATTAGTTTTTGAGAATATTAAGGACTTGTTGAACATACAGAACAAGCAAAATATTTTTATTTTGCTTGTTTGCTATTTTTTTAATAGCATACATTTGCTTTTAAAAATAAATTTTTCTAATACTTTTTTATAAAAATGTCCAAAATCTAGAAATACTGTGAAAAAGTATAGATTGTCTGAGGGAAACCTGTGATCGACCCATCAGAGATCAAAGTTTTGTGTTCTGTTAGTTGGATCTTAATCCTAGATATTCAAGCAAATGGTGGCAGGCGGGGTGTGAAATTTTACTATATTTTAAAGAAAGATAAGGTGACGATGTTTAAACTGATAAAATACAAACCTCACTAAGTTCTTTCAAGCAGCAAATTCAAAGTTTCCTCAAAGAATTTCTTCACTGCTTAAAGCTGTAATTACCAAAGCACCAGATATTTCTGACCCGTCTGGGCCAGTCCAGAAATATTGGTGAAGGTGGCAGCTTGCCCTCTGTGTCAGGTCACTGTATTACTGGCAGTGGGATTTTGTAAACAGATTATGGGAAGTACTCCTAACACACAGCCATTTCAAACTGGATTTTCAGACTGTACAGAAAATACATTGAAAACACTTTGAAGTTCATCGTAATGCAACAAAATCTGAAAAAAATAAAATAAAGATGTCTGAAAATTTGTGCAAGGCACTCCAGTGGACTACTAATATGTTTAAATTTCTATTGACTGGAAAGCGGTGCTTCTGATCAAGCATTGTGTATGTGTGGACAACTTACTGGCAGGTTAGGAAGGAACACAAAAGGAGGAAGGATCATCTCAGCCACATGATCTCACCTTGGTGGTTGGCTCCAGTTTCAAGGCCTGTTTTAGCACCTCCATGGCCTCTTTGTATTCACCCTTATCTGACAGCAGCTGAAAGAGATTAGGAGACCTGCAGCATAAGCACTTCTGGAATACCCATAAATTAAAGTAATTATGTCCCAATATCATTTTCCCTCAAAATATCATCTAACACAAGATGAAACAGATTTCTCCTCCTTCAAAGAACGCCATGTGTGGTCATTACTAGAGATCGGGTGAGATGTTTTATTACATCTCTCGATGATAACGTGACCCTCACCTTTCCGGTCCTGAAAAGGGCCTTGACGTTGTTGGGCTGGAGGGTCAGGACGTCCCGGCTGGTGTGCAGTGCCTCGTCGAACTGCTCCAGTCTGAGCTGAGCGGTGGCCAGGTTGTTCAGACACTTCACCCGGTATTCCCGCACCTCTTCCTCCTCCTCCTTCATGCCAACATCATTAACATCTGCACAGACACAGGCATGTAGCTCACTGCATGCCCCTATGCACTTGATACTGGATTGATTTCATTTTATTATAAACCAAGAAAGAAAAAAACTAATGGGGGAGAAAAAAGTAGTTGTATAAATCATCTCTGGAGGGATGATTTTTCGTTTTTATTTATTTATTTTGTTTTTTATTTTATAAAAGCACATTTCAAGGAGAAATTCTCAGTGGTTCATGCTCTGCTTTTTAATTCAGCTGGACATAGTAGTCCTTCTGCATGGTGTCTGTACCAGACCCAAGCATCTAACTGAAAGAGGTAGTGACCAAAAAAATTAGGACTTGTTCACACAGACATTTTACTATGGACTCTTGACTTGTTGGATCACAAATTCAAGCAGGTTATGAACAGTTTCTGTGTGCCAAGTTTAATCTTATTGCTGATTTTAGCCATTTGTCTGTAATGTGTTGATTTGTTTATTTGTTTTTCTGGAATGTCCAGTTTTGACTTTATGCTGTTAGGAGCAAAATAGTCTATTACTTCCACCAGTTGTTTGGGTCCTGCCACTAAAATACAGGCTGGAAATGATTTAGATTTTCTTTCATGAAAATATGTGTTTCTTCAAGGTGGAATAGATAGATAAAGACAAATCTGGTACTTTTTTCACACAGTAAATAGCTGGATTTTTTAAAAAAAACTGTTCTATGGATGATTTTAGCAGAACTTTTCTAATGTTACCTGTGTCTACCTGTGTGTAATTTAATCTCTGTATGAATACATCTATTCTGGTGTTTGCTTTTGAACGCTTAAAGTTGGATTAAAATCATTTAAAATTCTGCTACAACTGTAATTATAAGAACATTTGCATTTCTCCAGTTTAATTCTTCATCTTCTCTTTGTCTGATTACAAGATCTGTATGATCTGAATAAACTCCTCTCTTTACTGTCACATTGGATTCAGTCAGCATTCAGCTCTTATTGATTTATTATGAGGCATCTCATGTTTTTACTTCATCGTCTCATTCAGCCACATTTCTCTCTCAGGCCTTCTCTGCCTCGTCGATGATTAGTGTGATTAAGGAGGTCGAAATGGTGGGAAAGTTGATTGGCTTTGATCATGCAAAAGAATTAAGTGAAAGCATTTACGGCGGCGCTCAGCACAGATGGACGCAGCCATGCATAGAGACGCTGCGATTAGTGTGATTGGATTAGTGGAGCACTTCTGTCAGATGACATCCTATACCTGTAGTGTTTGTTCACATGCCCTTGTTATAGCCAGCAGTATAGAAATACCCCATGATTAAATCAGTGCTACCTTGGCTGTGTGTGGTCAGCACCTCCAGAGCTACATAATAAGCTCTGGCAGCCAGGCTGTACTCCTCTCTCTGGAAGTGAAAGTTTCCTCGCTCTCTCTTCTGGTTGCCAATGCGGATGCGGTCAGCGATGGGCAGAGTTTCCGGGTCCGGTTTGTCTCTGATGTCCAGCAGCTGTAGTTGGTAGAGTAGTGGAGCCCATGCAGGGATGTCAGGTTCTCTGCACAGAAATAAGCAAGCAAAGTTAATACCAGGGTACATTTTCCTTTAATAAAGTTCCCTACTTTTCTCAAATTCTCTTTATGTTTTTGTTCAGATATTTTCTGTAAAAGCCCAATAAATATCTGTATCATAGAGTGGATGACAGAGACCAATAGATGTCCTTTTCTTCCTTAGCTTTTCCCTGAGTTCCTAATGAATACATTTTCTTTGTTGTGCTTCTGTCACATCATGCACATATTCTTTGTTTCCATTTAGAGTTCGACCAGGAAAAAAAGGATTAACTTCCATGTCACTAATAAAATGGATACAGTTCCATCCTATGTGCTATGTGTTGCCATTGGGAGAAACTTGGAATTTACTTGCTTGTCAACCTAACCTTATGTAAACACTTTAACATTGCAATATTGAGAAAAATTAGACATGGATTTTAAAATGTTTTATAAATTAAAATATGAAAAGTGTTGTGCGCTCTTGTGTTTTCTATAAACATATTTTGCTGCAAATACAGCAGAAAGAAAGTATCAGCTTTGCACATCGATAACCGGAAATTTCTGCCCATGCTTCTTTGCAAAATAGCTGTAGCTCAGCCAGATTACATGGAATGCTTCCGTGAAAATTTTTTGCCGCAGATTTTAACTTTTCACCTTGATTTAGGTCAGTACTTTGACTGGACCATTATAATTCATGAAAATTCTTGGATTTTAACCATTGTGCTGTTGCTCTGGTTTTATTTCTAGGGTCGTCGTTCTGAGAAGTACACCTCTGCACCAGTCTTAAGTCATTTTTAGTCTCTAACATTTTTCTTTTTTTTTACCAGGATTGTTCTGTATTTCATTCATCCATCTTCCAAACTACTCTGACCAGCGTCTCTGTCCCCGACAGCATAATGTTTCCACCACCCTGTTCATCTGAATAGATATCAAGGTGATATGCAATATCATATGCCTTATTTTATTGTTGACTGTTGCCTTTTTATTCATATCGATGTTACACAACTAGGTTGTATAATGTGACATTATAAAGCTTGGTTATGTGCTCTGAGTAAACCAACAAACAGTCATCATCATGGTGCTGAAGGAGCATTAGTGTTAAAATGGCAGCAGAATCTCTCTGTACAGATTAATTTGAACTGGATCCAGCCACCTACACACTTTAACAATAACACCTTCAAAGATGTCTCAGCCACCCCAGTTCATTTAAGCGGCCAAGTATTTGAAACTCGTACGAACCCGATGACTTTAGCGAACTCAAGAGCCACTCTGAAAGAAAGTTAATTTGGTTTTTAATTATGTGTCTCCTGTGCACTCATGGCTCACAATGCTCCATAATCAGTTCCACTGTGGAGGTTATGATACCAGATGTGTGTCAGAGGGAGGTAATAAGACAGAAAGATCATGGGTTGGCAGTAGAGTTCAGTACATCATATTACAAAAACACAATTAAAAGGTCACTTTTAACAACTAAACGTTAAAAAAAAAAGATCCCCTGGGTTCAGTTAAAACAGAAAACTTCTAACATTAAGTCACAATTTGCTGAAGTTTAGCTTTCTGCTTGCCTTGACACTGTTGCAGTTTCATGACAATGATAGCTCTGAGAGTCGTGTCAAGTCATGAATTATTCAAACTGGTTGTGCCATTGACACAGTTAATGTTACTCCAACACACCTGATTGTGTACACAGACAGAATGCTGCTGCGTCAGCTGTTGGGATCAGGTTACCCTTTCACCTGTTCCCCTCTGGAGGCCTCGCCCTGTATCACACACACCGGGGTGTGAAGTTAGCAACCGAGCTCAGGCTTCAGGAATCTGAGCACAATCGCCATAGTCACCACTATTTTGGTGGTGTCAGAGTATTATGAAACGACTGTCTGCCAACTTATGAACGCAGTTTATCTGTCTCCACTTTGAGCCACTCTTATCAGAAAACACTGGACAGCATTCAAGGCCATATCTTATGTAACAGTGTGCAGCAAATAAACAATTATACTTGCAGTGTAGTTTATGCTGTGGAAATTTGAAGAATGATTTTAGATCAAATTTGCTTCTCTGGTCACCAACAAAAGTGATTACTTTTCTGCAAGGGAATGAAATCAAAATCACTAAACTGAATCTCTGTGATTTATTTGATCTTGTTCCAGTTAGAACTCTGCAGTAAATAAAATAAATGAAACCTTCCCTTTCTCAAAGTGTCCCTTGTGATTCATACTAGCGCTATCCGTCTTCATGATGCTTTTTGTTCTTTAATGTTTCTAGTAAACATTTGCATGCCAGTGCCCTAATTATTGGCTCAGAACCAGTTTTAAATATTTTAAGCCAAGCAGGAAAGCAACAATGCAAAAACAAACAAAAAAAAAGCCTACATTTTTGCTATCTTATTTTCAACAAAAACTAATTTTACATGAGGCCTGCCTCCTTTAGTCATCAGTAGCTTGATTGGCTTTCATTTAACTCGTTTCTGCTTCTTTTGCTGCTCGGGGTGTTTTTAGCACCAGATTGTGTGTAGAGTTGTACATTTCTGTGAGAGTGTGCAAACACCAGCCATCTACTGAGTATGTGAAACTAAAACAACATATAGTTCTTCAAATTACAATTTTTCTTTCTTTGTGTGGACATCTGCACTAGGCACAAACTCTCATGCCAGCTTTGGGGCATGTACATTACGTGTACAGACTGTAATGGATTTTATTTCTGGTCCAATGCTGGCAGATTTGTGCAGCCAAAAAGCTAGTGCATCGTGTGTGTTTTAGTTGGGTTTTACATTGCAGCTGCACAGCAAACACCCTTGTGTGCACATAATAGGACAAATAGTGAAATGTTATTTCCCATTAGGATACGAGATGTCTATAATTTACAGAAATTGCATGTGACAAGCTGCAACTCCAGTCTTAATTATTCACAAACGCTCTGTGTGTTTATAGCCATTCACAAGCCTTCAGGCAATATCTCTGTTGTGCACATGCAACAAAGCACACACAAAGCTGACAGTCTGGCATCGTCTGTAAATGTTACTCCTTCCCACAGGGTTGAGAGTATGCGTTTGTTTAAGAACTAAGATGTTGTTGATGTAAAACAATCTGTGAATGACTTTATTAGTGACCTTTGTTGTATTTCTCTAATCTGCTGCTGTGTTGTGAAATTTTCAGCAGGCTGATTCTCTTTGATAGTGTGGAAAGGGGAAAACATTAAATGCTCTGTTTGCAAACTGCAAATATATCTTTAATAGGATAACTGTATTCAGTTATAGTTCTTACTTGATAACTTTGTGCTTGCGGTTTTCTGCTTATGGCTCAAAAAGTTGAATTATTAAGGGATCCAAAACAAAAACAAAATGAAATCTAACTCATGCTAAAAAGTTAGCCTGTTTATTCAGGGGTTTGGTCAATCTTCTCATGAGGCATCTTTGCTTGACTCTTCAGACCGTGGAGGATTTTGGGATATTGAGCATCTCAGTTGGTCTTGTGCCTACTCTGTGAATATATTAACTGCCTACTACTTGATGGCTACAATGCAGTTTTTTTTCTCTATTTCCTTCCATTTAAGATCACAGATGACCATAGTCAATTCATACAGTTCAATTGGAAGCTGGAAGCTTAGAAGAAGCTGTTCAAATGCTTCCACTAAGTAAAGATACATCAAACAGCTGAGCATAAAAAGAACATTTCAGGAATGCAATTATCACAAAGAGGGCACCCTTTCCCAGCAACACAGAGTGACCAGTTTTTAACAAATGTTTGTAAAAGCAATTGCCAAACCAAAGTGTTGGATTATATACAACTTTGGCTAATGGAAGTAATGTGAGCACCTACATTTAATGATATTTAAGAGTGACCCAATACTTTTGATAATATGGACTCACTGTTCAAGTGCTTGTTAGCATAAAATGACCTATGTTAATTATGCAGCAGCAACTCAAGGTATTTTAGCATCTAAACATGGTAAAGAAGTGAATAGGCAGAGTGGTGTGATATAGCAGACAACAAAAGGTTCAAATACTCAGCCAGCCCATACAACAAAACTATGTGCAGTACAATCTCTAAATGTCAAACTTTGCAACAAATGGGCTACAGCAGCAGAACACCACACAAGGTGACACTCCTGTAAACTAATAATAAAGCACAGCTATCATTCAAGCAGGCCTATCAAGATTTGACCACAGTTTGGAAAAACTTTCTGGTGCAACAAAAGTTCAGATGGCAGGGTCAAAATTTTATGACGGCACAGATCCATTCTGCTTTGTAGAAGCAGTTCAGGAAGGTGGTGATGTAAAGGTGCTCAGCATATCTGCTAGGCATAACTTGGCCCTTTACTACCAACTGATTATTGCTTAAACACCAAAGCCAACCTCAGCATCATCTCCTACCATTTAAGATCACAGATGACCATAGTGAATTCATCCAGTTTCCAGAAGGATAATGCACTACGTCTCATAGCTCAAATACTCTCAAGCTGATTTTTTAATGAAGCAACTAGTTTGAGTGACTTAGTTAAAATAGGTCATTTTATCATTATTCTGTATCATCGCTGAAGGTAAGGGTTGCTTTACACTATAAAGTATTTTAATCTATATATGTTCGTATGTATGCATGTATGTATTTGTGCAACTAACACTGGCTTTTGAAGATTTGGATAATGTTTGGTTTTGTAAACAGCTCCAGCGAAACCCCTCACTCATCACGTCATTAACTATTGATCAATTTCCAACAGTCAAATTATCCACTTTGTTGCTTCTGACTCACACAGACTGAGGCACATTATTTGAGGGGTGATGACTCATTGATATTGCTGCTTAAGTGCAAGCAACACTAACTACTGTGAATGTGCCACATTGATGCACTGAATACTAAATGACAAATTATCCTGTGGACAATGTGTCACAGAGACTCACAAAGACACTGATGGGCAGGATGTAGCCTGGCACTGTGGGATTCGACAAGTGTAAAGCTTTTAAGATCAACAGTTAGTAAGAAAAAGGAAAAAAAAAACAAAGCATAATGCAGAGCATTCGATCACAATCTTTAACTGAGACACTAATTAATTTTGAGACTAACTTGTGGACATTGAACAAACCCAACTTGACCAATGAGGAGTTAGAAATGTATCCTATTTACAGATCTATGAGGGCTTTGGTGTTACAGAGGTCAACACAGATTAGCACAACACTAGTGAGCTGCTGAGCTGAGCTCAGCCAGAGAGCCTCTAGGGTCCTATTAGTGCAAACAGGAAGCAGAAGGTGGTGAGGGTAAGAGATTCCTTTGCAAACTTGAACAGGGAACTGCAAACTACAGATGGTTCATAAAGTGAGCAGCAATGGCCTCAAACTTCCTCCCAGCTTTTGAACGAACTGATCGCACAGGAAGGAAATGTTAACACCTGTTTTCTCGCACTTTTTGAAAATTAATATTAGGACTTTATTAATGAAGATATTCTGTGTTTATACATGAGCAATGAGTAATGAGTAACAAGAGCACCTGCTGCATTACAACCACAAACTTTTGTGAGTTTTAGTAGAATTTAGTATGAAAACCCAAAACAAAATTGGACATCCCTGTGAAACAGAAGAAAAATATGTGTGCCCTCTTATTTGTTACCCTTTAGAAGAAAAACAGTGGTATTGACTACTTTCAGAAGTTGCCTAATTAGTAAATAGAGTAATTTAAGCCCAGCAGTTCTACGAAGGTCTCAGAGGTTTGTTAAATAACATTAGTAAAAAAAAACAAAACAAAAAAAAACAGCGTCATGAGGATAAAGGGAAACAGCACACAGGTCAGGGAGAAAGCTGTGGAGAAGGTTAAAGCTCACTGAGGAACAAAAATAAAAATTATTGCAAGGTTTCAACATTTTCATGGAGCGCTGGAGAACATTAATTGGAGAAAAGTAACAATGAGACACATCTCTACTGTGGAAGAGCTTTAGAGTTGTCCTGTTAACAACTTGTTGTTAACAGGACAACTTTGAGTAGTTCACAAATCTTCCGTTTATGGCTAACTAGCCTGATAATAAGAAGCACAGCCTAAAGTTTGTCAAAAGTAATAGGGGAAACATTTTTTTTTTAACTAAATCACACTTTTAAACAAATTTTGTGCATGCTGAGTGATATTCCTACAGCTGCTTGTTTTGTTTTCTTTTACTCTGACTAAAAAGGGGACATTGGTGCTGCAAAAGTTTGTTCCATTTCACGTCGACAGCTGATGTTAAGTTTGCATTAAACATGAAAGCAGATCATTTGTTCTCCAGTTTCACTTCATCTTGGGGTGAAACAAGGAAGCAGGTTGTTGTTGTTTAACGTAAACCAGGAGACATAGATGACGGCGGTATTGGGAGGCAGGGCAAAGCCTGAGGCCTGCAGAGATCAATAGCAGACTGACTTAAAGATATGGGACATTTGCTGTGGTTGCAGCTCTGATAGTACTGACAGACACAGGCTCAGGTGCCAGACAGGATCTGTGTCAACAAACTTCTTCTGTGTGATATTCTCTGTACGTCACTATGAGGACTGAGAAACAGGATTTGTGGACCAGTGAGGTTACTTTACGCAGAACACCATGCTGTCAATAAGGAAAAGGTGTTTCCTTATTGACACCAGCTTATTGTCTCAAGCTGGTATATTTCTCTGGAAATATAACCTGACTTAAAGAAAGCTATTCACTTCACTTAAAACTAACAATTAATATAAATAAAGGTCTCTGTGTATGCATCAACAGGTTCTTTGAAATCTAAATTTCTAAAGAAAACAGGCTTTGAGGAATATTTACAATTGAAACAGATTCAAAGCTTCTGCTTGTTCTTGCTTGGATTTGATGGTTTGGTCATCTGCATAGCGGCATGGTGCAAATTGTTTGTTTTCATACTATCTCATATAATGAATTAAATGTGATCAACTTTATTTTTCAAAAATTGAAGTTCAGTTTCATTAGGCCCCGACCAGGCCTGATGACCAGACCAGAAACAGAAGTAACTTAGAGCGTGTCTGACAAAATGAAATAGACTGAAGGATCTCAAAAAGCAGCACGTCATGCCCTGATGTTAGAAAGTTCAAGAACAGATGAGAAACAAAGTAACTAAGATTTTTGAGTCTATATAAGATTATAGCAGAATTTCGAAGTCTTCCAAGGAATCTTGGATTTAAAACTATAGGGATACATAACATATTGCTGGGTTTAGATCACATAGCACCGACGTCACCCAATGCAGATGGAAGTAAATGCAGCCCATTTATTTCTGTTGATCAAACATCAACATGTCTAAAGTCTGTGTTCTGTTCCAACCATTCTAATAGAGAGAAAGATAAACATTATTTTCATGTTTCAAAGGTAGTTGGTCACAAGGGAGTTAATTTTAAAAAACGTACTGAAAAAAAGAGGAGAAAAGTGGATCAGCAATCTACAGCTTAAAACAGGAGGTGCGGAAACTAACAATGCCAGAGTTTGCAGCGACCACCTTCTAACAGGTAATGATCGCATCGTTTAAATTGTATTTTCAGATGTTTTATTGGACAGTTACTTAGAATGTAAGGTAAGATAAATTTTTATGCCCCTGCATAAAAGCTTGTCCTTAGAGTGCTAACGTTGTTAGCAGCTAGCTCAGTGCCAAGTCCCGGACAGAATATATAATGTTTATTCAGTGGGATTTTCATGCTATAACAAAAGCTAAATAAATTAAATATAACCTGCCCAGACATACAGTCACAGTGAGGGCATTAGCGTACTCGTTGCGATCAATTTAGCTTTGTTTTGAACTGGAGTAATCCCCTTCCGGCCCTCCATCTGAATTTCACACGTCATCTGGGTCACGTGACTGGAACCCAGCAATATGACAAAAAAGGAGAACTAAAAGAAATATATAATGAGGCAAATACTTTTTCACATCACTATGACTATCTTGATGGATTAGCTCCAGTAATTCAACATTTTAAGAACATTTTTAATTAGCATGATTTGTAGAGTAGTAGTTTTGTAGAGTAGGCATTTTCCATTCATGACTTATTAAGATCAATACTATTTCAAAGGAGGGGTGTTAAGTATTTTACAGACACATATTGTGATTTCACCATACAGTCAAGCGACTATTTTACCTTCAGTTGCTGTGGAAAGGCATTGTAAATAAAAAATAATTTCATTGGCCTTGACATTGGCCTTTGTCTCTTTACGAAGTTTCTACCCTTTCTGACACTTCCCTTTCAACAGGTCATCACAACAATGCTTCTCAATGATGCTGTTGTTTGCAGCCGTTCTCAGGAGCTTTGGACTGAGAAGAAGTTAATATGATAAGCTCAGCAGACATGCAGTTTCACCAGGTGTTTGCTAATTCCTGCTGCCACTAGTCTAGGGGAGCTGTGTGGGGGAGGCGCATGGCAGAAATAGGTTTCTGTGTTATTAATTCATTTCAAAATAATTATTTAGGATGTAAAAGATGGCATTTGAAAAAAAAAATGCTTCTTAACATGGAAGGATTATTCCCCACTGAATTAATATATACATTTCAGTCAGAAATGTTTCTGTAGTGATCAGACTAGAGAAGAAATATTTCCAGTCATTTTATGTTCATAAGAGAGGACGTCCTTATGTCATGAGAAGGGTATGAATTCATTACTGCTGACTTACACTGGTGTGTTGTGGCTGAGCCTGCTTCTTCATGAAAGTGACTCAGCCTGCTGTCTGTCATGCAGACCCCCTCGCTGCTGTGAACAAAAGGAAAAACCTCCCTCTGAGAAAGAAAACAGTGGTCACTTTGACGTCACACACTTCATAAATGATGGAAAGGCCAGCCATGTGCCTCATCCCAGTCTCTATGGTTACAACTTCAGACTTCACACTAATATGGTGTAATAAATATAGCCTGGGGCTTGTATGATAAAACAAGATCCAAGAGGATTTATGAGGTTGTTTTTTCATAAGCATGAAACAAGTCTACTGCTGCTGCTGTTTTTCAGCCATGTGTTTGTTTTGACTCTTGGATGCAAGCGTGGCATCCACTCATCACCATGCAAAGAGGCTTAGCTATAATCCTGACGTTGCTGAGACGTCACAGATGTTTTTCCTCTCTTGTTTCTGGTTGTAATTTGGAGCAAATCAGCCCGCTACTGTAGTCACAGATCAAGAAACCAAACTATGGTGTGAGGCCCTTTTTAGCTGCTCCCTTGGCATGTGCTTCCCTCTGTTTCTTTTTATTTCCTCCTCCAGTGGGGCCAATGAAAGAGGACTTGGAGGGATCAGAGGTATCTACTGCCAACATCCTGGCTGCTGAGCTCCATTAAGTCCTCATATAACCTGTAGCATATTTTCATGGGCCTTTTAAAATGCTTACCAACTCTGCTTCAGACAACATGCAGAAGATGTTTTTTTTTTTTTTAAAGTCCTTTTAATTTTGGTGAGCATCTGAAGGCTCATTAGGCAACAAAACTTCATTAAGTACAGAAAGTATATCCTTGCATGTACAAAAGCTGACAGAATTGGGAAAGGTTTTGGGAAAATTTAGAGTTCCAGAATAAATGTGATGATCTGATGCATCCAGCTTAAAATGCAGGAACAATAATGAGCAATTTCTTTTGTTTACGTTTACGCGGAGATTGTGCAAGACTTTTTTGTCATTTTGACGGACAACTCATATTCTATTTTTACATGTCACGTTTTAAAATGATATCCATTACATATTCAGTTGCATATAATTTTCTAGTTAATTTTCAACCACAACAAGAGAACCACACCAAGGAGTTGAATAAATGTAACTTTTTCCCTGCAGTGACAAGAATCGCTGACCTTGGCCCTAATAACTACATATACATATGTAAAATACATGTACACATGTATTTTATGAAGGAGGTTTCTAAATTATATTATGTAATTTTATACCAGACATCACATGAAATAAAGAGATTCTCTTTGAGGTTTTTTTTTTTTTAAACAAAGACTATTTGGATGCAGTCACAGTACTTTTGAGTAAAAACATCATACAGGGGAGGAGCAGCAGAAACCCTTATCAGCACACGTTCCCTGGTGCTAAATACCCCGGAAGCCTCAAGGCGACCTTCACCTTCTCCTCTGGAGAAGTTGTCTGGGTTTCTTTTCTCTAAATCAGTGCCTTTTGCAACACATCTGCATAATTTAAAGATAGTACTTTATGTATGAAAGTGGCTTGAAAAAAAAAAAAACATAATCTTGGCTCGGGTGGGAGATCAGCAGAGGCTCAATAAATACTGACTCGCAGCGGTTCATTACAGCGTCTTTCCAAGCCAAATGTTTACACTCGTCTTGATGGAAAAAGAACAGTTAATGCAAAATTTATTAAACATGACTCTGTTCCACTGAATAAAGCACTCTGACTTGACTGAGATCTTCTTTAGCTTTACTGTATTTTATTTGTTTTGTGCATTGTGCAAAGGTCTGCAAAAAAAAAAAAAATCTATACTAAGGTCAGTGATTCTTTCTTGTCATTGTTGCAAAACCTCTACATGCAATAGATTTACATTAAAACAGCTTCATATCACAAAAAATGTCATTTTTCCTAAAGTTGGATGTTAAATTGTTTCCCACCCTCCTTTTTCAGGCTCAAACTATCAGCCACAGAAAGTTTAATACAATATTCTTCAGGGAGATTTTTCATCAGACAAAGCAAAGTTATTTTCTACAACCCATTTAAAGTAGAATGAATGCATCAAGAATTGTAACTCCGATACATAACATGTGACAATCGGAGGTTGCTTTTAGCTATTTTTGTGTTTCCATTTTATCAGGAGTCTGAATTTGTCTTATTTTACAAAAGTCAAATCCAAGATTTTTCTATATGTTTCTTTTCTGAAGACTGGACAACTCAAAAAAATATGTTAGTGTATAATTTATAAGTATGTAAGTAAATCAATTATTACTTCTACTTAGTTATAAAATTCATTAAATACTTTTAACTATAAAGAAAATAAACTATAAAGCATGAGTTTAGGTGTGGGAGCAGAAAATGTGTGGGTTTTTTTCCATTTAAGAAATAAAATACGAACCAATTCAAGGTAAACTGTTTTTTTTCCTCTTGGGACTACTGATCAGTAGATTTTCACTTTAAGAGTTTAAGAGGAATGAGCTAAAACAAAGGTGTCAAATCCCTGTCCTCTAGCAGTATCCTACAACTGGTACAACACATCCGAATCAAGTGGCTCAATCGTCTTTTCAGCATGTAATCAGTTCAGCGAGTTCTGTCAATGATACTTAAAAACTGGAGTTTGAGACCGGAGACCTGAAATGAAGCCCTACATCTATAAGTTTCTATAGAGATAGAAAGAGAATATTTGTTTAGAAGTGTAAGTGAAACTATTTGGCAATCTCTATAATGGATTTTTTAAAATGATCCTTCCACCAGTATAAGCTGCTCATGGAAGGACCCAAGAATTTGATAATCTAATTTGATAATCCTTGTTCATTTGTTTTTTCTCCTCCATTTCAGGTGAAAATGTTTTCAGCATTACAGAAAACATGATTAAATCCATACGAAGCTCATTAGTTTGTCAAACCAGTCACAAGCTTACCTTATCTCCCTTTATTTTTATTACTATGTATCAGATGTGAATTGTAGATATACCTGCTTCAAACAACTAAATAAATGTCAACAGTTTAAAGGTCTTAAAAAATCAACACCATTCTGTTGAATCACAAGTGAAGTTTCTGCCCTATATGCAATAATGCAGTCCAGACCTGTAATCTTTCAGGTCTGGACTCTTATGTGCGACAGCGACTGCATGAATTATTCCTCAAAAAGTCTTGAGGCAGAGCCTGGTTCTAAAAACTCGAAAAAGCAGTCTAACACAGATGTCATAATTTAATAAATGTTCCTGTAATGTTATATCCTCATGATATGTAATCCCAGGATTGACTTTAAATTCCTGATCAATAAACATGAACAAGCTGATGTCTCTGAGGTGTGTAATGTATGATAAAGGGCAGGATCTCCCAAGGCTCCAGGGCCCGAGGTTTAGTTTCACAGTGGATGCTCTGACAGGTTAAAGTTAAGTAATAACTGCTTAGCTCTTCCTTTGCTCAGATATTATGTCTACAGATTCTATAAACTGCGTCTACAGCTGTTTGAGTTATCACTATTTGAACTTTAAAGGTCTCTAATGGTCAAGTAAATTCTGAATGAAGCCCCAGTAAGCCAGTTACTATTAAGGTCTGCTTACTTCAATGGCAGTGTAAAGACAATTTTGTTTAAAAGTGAATGACTTAAAAGTCTACATAACCAATTTTGCATAAAGATGATGGAAATATATTTGACCATGTTGTAACGAGCATTCATGTTTGTTACAACAAACTCCATTTTCTTTATTAATGCCATTTTGGTTAGGGTTTAAATGTCAGAAAGAGATAGCAATCACAAAATAATTTCCTTTCCAAGCCTGAGCTGTCACATGAACATGGGTGAAATCAGATAACTCCCACAGAGAAAATGTCATCGTCCCTGGGATATCATTTTGCAAATTAGAAGCAGAACATGCAGACCCTGGTTATCAGAGTTTCTGAAGGTTGATTGGATAAGAATACATTTTAAGGCACAAGATGTTGCTTACCTACCGTAGCTGACCTTCACACCTTAAACTAACAATTTTTTTTATTGTTTCTTTCTGGCTGCCATGGGATGAAATTGACCTGTCAGTAATTTGCATTTACCCGCAGCAGAGACCAATCAGACTGATCTAAGTTTGAAAGATCATGAGGAATGTTCTTATGGGCTTGCTAACTGCTTCTCCAAGCAAAATTAGGAGTTGTAATCCTCAAAGGTCCTGACCTCAATAATATTTTGTAAAATACTATTTCTGCTGTTGAGTTTAGTTTTATTCCTTCTTTTTTAAATCTTCAATTTCTTTTTGGTGAGATTTTCTAAACATGCTTTCTAAAGTGTAGATTCCTAAGAAATTGGATGAAGGTGTACCTGTTTGAACCAAAGATACAAAAGAGATTCAAACTGTCTAGTTCACACATGGCTAATGTAGGGTTTTGTACCAGAACCCAGAACAATGGAGACATTTTTCTGAAGAAGCAGGAACAAAAAAAAAATAAAAATAAACATGCAAAGAATTTATTTTAACCTTTAGCTTAGCACTTCTTCTCAACTCATACGCTACTATAGCCTACTTTCTGAAGGACTCAAACAGCCATTTTGATCTAAGCATGGAGTTCATTCTCATTATTAGTCCTTAGCATACAAAACTAAATGCCTGAGGTTGAAGAGGGATAACCTCCTTCAAAATGCTCAGTAATGAGGGATATTTCCATGTGTTCCTGCTGTGATAGTTCTGTGTTTGATTTTGACCATTTTAAGAAAGAATAAACATGGGAAACCCTTAGTTTTTACTGCTTTTTTGTAGTATTATTATTTACTTGATTATTTATTAGTATTATTGAAATACTTGTCAAACATCCATATGTCTTAAAATGTTAGAAAACAACACAAAGGGTGTCCTTATTTTATCGCTTGACTGCTTGTCCCCAAATGTGTCAACAACCTCAGCTGTAGCAGGTGTGCCTAACGCTAGTTCTGAAGAGCAACTATCCAACAACTTTTAGATGCACCTCAAACACATCTGAATCAAATGAATGGCTCGTCACCAGGCCTCTGTCTGGCTGAGTGGCTGCTGATGAGTGGATTTAGTCACTTGACTCAGATGTGTTGGAATTTGGGAGAAATCTAAAAGCTGCAGAACAGCTTTCCAGGACTGGAACACTCCTGGTTTATTGAGTGTTAGCACTCTGTCACATTTGAAAAAAAAAACAAAAAACCTAAGGTTGGCTCTCTAAGTGTTTCTAATCTAACCAAACAATGACTCAGCTTCCATTTTGTGGCCAACCCTGCCTGAGAATCATTAGCAGCTACCTCCTGACTTATTAGACACGTTGTCACACAACGTCTGAGGGCTCTTTAGTCTCTCTTCCAGTGCAGAGATACGGACCATGAGTAATAAACATGAGTGAAGCAACACTTTTTTCTCCAGAAAGAAGGGCTTGGTCTAACTTCAGCCCAATTTATTTGAAAAGGCAAAGATCAGCCTTAGAAAGCTAGGAAAACAAAAATATTTAGCAGTTTATATTGCTCGGTTTGAACACTGTTTTTGGAGGGGTTCAAATAAAATCTCTGTTTTTGTCCTCTAGTTCAGTTCTACTAATCTCATCATATTTATCCAACCACTGAGAGAGTCTCATTTACAAAGAGTCCTGCTAATGAGCCTGTGGTAATCTTCAAGGCTTAAACACTGCACGCCTGATTTTGAGCTCGCAGGGAGGACGTCAGCGGGAATCTGCCGGTCATTAACTCTGAGAGGAATATTTAGAGCGTCTGTGCATGTGTGTGAGCATGAGTTTGCATGCGGTGCGTTGCTGCAGACGTCTGATGACGACGCGCTGACGTCTCAGTGGGATGAGTCATGTTCCACTCACACTCAGATACACAACAACATACCGAGGTGTCACTTGTTACTCTTCAGAGACCTCTTTCCCCTGACCTCTTAGGCTGCGCTCGTCACCTCACATCCCCCCACAGCAGGAGAAACACACCGTGCTGCACACTACCAACACATAAGGTTGTTTGTTTAGACCCACTGCTGTCTCAGCCAGTGAGACCATGATGCATTCAACGCGTTAGCCTGACGACGCAGACCTGTATCAGATTCTGTGTGCGTGTGCGTGCGTGTGTGTGCGTGAGCAGCGTGTCACTGTCAGAAACAGCTTGCCCCTCCACTTTGCCATCTGCTTCCATTCTGCTGTAGTTACAGATGAGCAAAATGAATAAAAAGGGCTCATTAGTTGCCCAGCAACTTAATCAATTATTACAAGACAGTCTGCTGCAGTTTCCGTCGCGACAGAGGAGTGTTTTGCTTTCAGTTGGTGTGAGGAAGTATTTGGGAAAGTGTGAAATAATTATAAGATATAAAGTTTAGGAGCGAACAAATAAGAAATAGGATCAAGTGGGCTTGTGGTCAAAGCTCCAACAAAAAGAGTCTGTGTTTGAGCAATGGCAAGAAAAATACTGAATGCAGCTAGGAATATAAATGCATTGTTTTATTAGGTCAAAGCAAGCAAAGCTACAAACAGCGCTAGCTTGAAACAGTCCTGTGTGGGGCATGCTGCCTAACCACATCTGAGGGTGAAAGTGTTTATAGTGTTCTGAACAGCTACTCTTCTAAGTAGCTGGCCGCTAGAGAGAAGACACAGTTATAATTTTACAGATTGGAATAATGAGATGGTGGCTCATCAAAGACATTCAGTTTAGACTTTACTGTTATAACAAAAAGGAACAAAGGTAGTTGTCTAAATCTCTGGAATATACAAATGTCACAACAAAGCAGGCTCCTTATTGTAATTGTTTTCCATGTTTTTATTGCAACCACCAGTATTCAATTAAACATGTAATAACCCACTCACTGGTACACTGCAAAGAATCTGGTGCACTGACTATTTGCTACAAAACGCAATCAGGCTGTAACTGCATATTACTTTACAATAAAAGATAAGGAGAGAGGTCAGAGGCATTTTTGCAAAAACACAATAAGTTAAGTGAGAAATAGATTCAAGAATGTGGAACCACTTTTTTCAAGAAGGTGGTGTTAAGAGTTGGAAAAGAGTCAGCCTGGGAGCAGTTAGCAGACCGCTGTCTGAACATCTTAGAGGTTGGAAGGATAACAGTTCAACAAGTTTGAGATTTCTTTATCAGGACGGACATTTTTTAGGCCCGTGGGGAGTGGCAAGTTTGAATAACAGAAATATTACAGGAGGAAATTAAGCCTTAAATACATAAAAACCTCAATTATTTAAATATTTTCCTGTAGATTCACACATGACAAGCTGTTGTTCATGTACCACAAGAACAAAAGTTTGGCTAGTTACTAACTCTGGTCTGCATTGTCTTGCATTCTTTTTAAATCCCTATTTTATATTACACAATGACTACATTATTCCAGTGACACTATTTACTTTTTGCAGTAATTTTAATTAAATTCTATTCAGTAGTTTTGAGAACATTTTACTTTAAAACCATGTCTCAACTTACCCCAAAGTAGAAAAATTATGTCATCTGTGGATTTGACAAAGAGCTTGTTAAAGAAGTCTTCCAATTTCTCACTTTGTTTCTTTTTACTGTTACAAAAAAAATTACTTTTTTGCCTCTCTAGAAGAGGATAGAGCAGTAGTTTACAAAGTCTTTTAATTTAGAGCATACATCAAAGTTTTTCTGTTATAATTTAGGTTTCCGTTCAACAAATTTTAACAATTATGTTCTTAGTTTTTTGGGGGATTTTTGTCTCTTAAACATTGGGTTAGGTTTTTGCTGCTATACATCAGAAAATGGATGGATGGATATGACAACTGTAAATAGTTACCTATTTACAATAGATATGACAACTATTTACAGTTGTCATATCCATCCATCCATTTTCATTGGCAACATTTTTTATTAAAATCTAACATAATGTGAATGAATTATAGATGGTCATTTCCCCTAAAGAAATGCATTTCACCAGCTGTAATTATTTCCTTTCTCATAATGTTTTGAAATGGTAAGCAACAAACTTGGTGTGAGCTATGCAAGGACTGAGGTGTCTTTGGTGTAAAGTTAATCAGCTGCCTTTATCCTTTTGGGCAATAAAAGGAGTAAGTTACAGAGCAGAGCTCCAATCAGAGTCATTGTTCACTTCCTGGTTCTGTGAAGCTACAGCACACTATGTTGTCAAATAGTATGTAAAAAGATTGTCTTTGAAGATGTATTACCAAAGCATTTTCCAAATGGTCTTGTGACTAATCCTACTAAGCAATGGTACAGTTTTTAAAATAAAATATCAGACAATATCATAAAAGTCCTCAAAGAATGGTCAATAGTGCACCCAATTCTTTGTTCTGCTTAAGTAATAAGCAGTAATAACAATGAGTTAAAACCAGCAAAAAGTCTCAGACCATATGGCTTTGTCGTTATCTCTTCTGAGGAATCTCTCAGCTTCGAACGCCTGTGGGTGTGAAGCTACTTCCAGCCAGCTTGTCTTATCCGATTTTTATGTCACTGATGAGAGACATGTATCATAATTCTTTACCAGCAGAAGCTAGACACGGTAAATCCAGATTTAAACAGTGACTGAATATTATAATTATGAAATTATGAAATAATTCTGTGTCACTGAAGTGCATCACATCACATTCCTACCACTCCCGCCTCTGATCACATCTTTTCTAGAGAAGGCGAAGACAATGCTCCACAAAGCACCATATTATTTATTAGCTTCCTTCGTATCATGATCTTGTGACAATAATGTAAGCGCCATTTGTTGAATGAACTTTAAAAGCAACCTATAAACGTTTCCATCCGTAATTGCTTCATACATAGTGCACTGCTGTCTGACGTCATCGTTCTTCTTCTGCGCATGCGGGTCACTTTGGGGTCGTAAATCGATCATACAGAAGTCTGATTGTGGTCACAATTAATTAGTAGTATGAATGACCAAGCAAAAACAGATTTTGGTAAAAAAAAAAAAGGTATCAAAGACCTTCCCTGCGAATGTAATTTGTTTTTGTTTGTTTTTGGAGCTTGTCATTGTTTTATGTATTAATGCTTCAGCACTCCACACATAACAATGTGACTTTTCTACAGTGTTGTTCAAAGCTCTCTTGTGTTCATATTTTTCTCTTACGCTTTATTTATTTATTTTTTTTTTTTTTACATTTCTTGCTTCTTGGCAAGAAAATGAATCATGAGCAACATGCCTGAGCACAACTGAAAAGAATGAGTTTTAAAAATTGTAGTATGAGTACTTTAAATACGAAATGGTTTGTTCACAGAAAATACAAAGATAAAAGGAAGTGATGGCACAGCTACTTATGTACATTACATACTTCACAAAAGGGAATTAACACTGATTTGAGAGAAATATATTTACAACATAGTCGATCAAGCAAGATATTGACAATGCTTCATTCTCTTATTTTGCAGTTTCTACTCAATGTCTCTTGTATTGAAAACTTATACTATTCTGCAGAAGCTCAATAAAAGCATATTTTGCTAGAGGACATTTACTTTCCCATTAAATTTACTCGGACGGCAGAAAGCAGAAGTAGCTTTAACTATGAGCAGTGCTATATTACAGACAATAATGTTGATGTGAGAGATAAGCCTCCTGCTGGTAGAGGGGAAAGGTAAACATCCAGGGAGATTAGATGACAGACATGTGTAGTTCAAACAGTGATTCAAGTGGTAAAATAAAAAGGAAAGTGCAGCCACGGCGCCGAAGAAGCGGCTATCTAGATTTCAAAAGTTATTCAACCTATTTTCACCATCCAGAATTTAATTACTGTTTGATTTTAGTTCAACTTTAACCTGTTGATAGTACACGGAAGTGTAGCAGCACTGTTGCAAACTGAAGAGAGCGTGCTCATTGAGAGCTGAGCCCGATGTTATCTGCAGCACTGCAGCTGTCAGTGCTTGCTGGCCCGCTCCCGAAGTATGAGATCTGGGTGTGGTTTTCTCGTCAACTTGCTGTGACCGTGCCGGGAAAGTGAAACAGAGCCAAAAAGGCTACAGTCAAACTAGTTTAGATCACGTGACTTCACAGCCAAGAGTTCAGCTGTTGGTTTTATAGCAAAAAAAAAACAACGTAAAAAAACATCTGCTCTATAAACAAGTTTAAGCTACACCAAACATCAGAGTGTTTGCTAGAGTTTTCTTGCAGAGAGGAAGCATCAAAAGAGACAAATGGCTCAGTTTTCATATCGTGCTTTTCACAGCAGAGCGTCACAAAGGTCACATTATTCATTTTAGCCAGGTGGCTCTGCAGAGTGAGTCACAGAGTGATCAGAGGACATCCACCTTCTTGGAGAGGACAGCATGCTTACGCACATGGACACAGGGGAGGAGAGACTGCATATAAAAACTAATAAAATTGACAGAGGCCAGTGCAACTGTCTGGTGTGTGAGTCATCCTACCTGTGTAATTGCAAGCGCCTATTGTAATGAAAAGCAGAAGTGCTAGTGTTTCACTGTGCCATGTTACACGGGATAATAAGAAGAGAGATGAGTTTGCAAGAAGGAGGAAGAGTGAACATTTATTATATCTGGCATGAAGCTAATCAGAGTGCACTTTTCCGTTTTGTCAGGGAGAAAAAAAACCCTAATCATACTTTCCCTCATTCTAGTGGTGAGTTATAAACACGAAGCCCATAATGATGAGACACATCAGTTAAAACCAAGCAGATCTGGCAGTCAGAAGTAGAGATACACTAAGAAACCACCTGTAGTCTTGATCAGCCCTGGACCTGTGAGCAGTTGGTCACAATCAAAAAAACTCTGAGAGAGTTATTTTATTTTCATGGCACCCAAAGAAGCCAGATTAGATGTTTAGTTTCTGACTGGTTTGTCAATGTTAAGGGCAAATCGAGCTAAAATCATCAGATTCCAATCTCCAGAGGCTTCCTCAATGCATCTCTAGTTTTGATTTCACAATGTTCTGTTTCTGCAAATGTGCCTCATTATAACTGGCTAAGTGTACATCATTTGGTAGTCAAATGTAGAACATTTAACTTTTATGTTACTAGAAAAAACTAGGAAATAGGGAGGGTGACTAGAGTAAGGTAAACTTGCTCTGTTTAACCCTGTTGAGCTTTTAACTTCTGTCTGTTATGAAGCATGCTAGATTTATAATATATTTGTGAATGTTTAGGCAGAAAACTGGAATAATCACAGGCAGGTCAAAGCTTTACAAAATCAAAAGATTTGAAAACAGCCTCAAATTGTGGCACTGCTAATAAAAACAAATTTGATACCTAAACCAAAAGATTAGGTTAACTTATTCAAGTTAAAGTCAACCAAACAGGTGTGAGCTTTCTGCATTTTGAATTCAGAGCCATGCAAAGTAACACAGAAGCTTTTGTGCATGGTGAGGTGCATACTGATCTTGACTATAGACTTTGTAAGGGTCTGGATTATTGGTTGGAATCTACACCATTTTAGTTCTATGCCTTTGTCCACTTCAGGCTGAAAATCACAACAACACTATCTCATTTGTGTTTCTCTCTCTGACATGCAGAGAAACTGTTTGGAAAAATGTTAAAATTTCTTTGTAAACATGTTTTGTCAAAGCAGCACATTTTTGTGCTGTAACGAACAGCAGAAGAAAGGCACACAAACCAAAATGTCATAAGTCATTGACATCTTCCAGGTCAATAAAAGTTGCTTAACTCTTCCTTGATTTCAATATGCCTCTTTCCTGAGAATCCTACATCTGATACGACCTCTTAGGAACCTGTACACACCTCTTTAAGTCTGAAAATAACTTCCTGTTACGCCTGAACTAAATAAACTTTGCGATCAAGCCCATCTTTTGTGTAGATGTGTGCTTCCCTTGAGTTGCAAGGAACCTGTGGATTTTTCTGTCATATAAATGTCATTCTGGTCAGCTGCCCTCCCTAATGGGTGGCGAAGAATTTGCAACATGGGAAGATTTTCACACCTATAAACCACTTCAAGTGAGTCAACACAGGCCATCTCCCCAAAAAGGTGTTTTGCAATAATCAGTTCAAGGTAACTCTATAGGCATGTTTTCACTGCAAAAAGCAAGACTGAGCAAAGTTTCTTGTGGCCATTGTTTCCCCTCCTCCCATATCTATTGCAGGAACTATACAGGGTAAAGACACATTAAAAGGAAATATAAACTTGAAAATTGTTGTAGGAAATTTGAACTTTTGAGATTTCCCTAAACTTTTGTGAAATGAGAGTTTTAAAGTAGCGGTATTATATATTTTCCAGGCACCTAGTGCCTTTTTATAGCACAAGCCAGTAACAGTTACCTTCTGTTGTTATACGAATGACAACCTGGATCAAACATAGCTTTACAATTTGACAATTGATCTCAAATTTGAAATTGGCCTCTGTGTCTTTAAGAAGTGCTTTCTCTTCTTAAAGACACAAAACTCCACCTTCGGTAAGTCATCACAGTAATGCTCCTTTATTATACCGTTTACAGTTGTTCTTAGGAGCCACGGACTGAAAAGTAGTTTGAATTAGGAGATGTGAATTAGGTGGAGCTGTGCAGTTCCACCAGGTGTTTACTAATTTGGTGGAGCTACAGTTTAAGGAAGAACTTTATAGAGATAGGTGGCTCGCCCTCATGCTGCAGGGAGAAGTGATCAAAGCCAACAAAGCCTTAATGTTGTGTTTCACACTGTATAGTGCACCGTATAATATATATTGATTTGCCATTTGAGACATACTTCCAAAAGATTAATGAGAGAACCTGGATCTACAAAGACACATTAGGGTTCAATACAACCTTATGCCACACTGATCAGATTTCTGTTCCATACAAACAAATTTTATTCTTCTTCATAAATTTATACTAAGTTGCCTCACTCTGTTGCATAAAATATTGGTAAAATACGTGGATTGTTGTGATTGTAAATGTAAAAATGTTCAAGTGATAAATACGTTTGAAGATTCTCCTAAGCTTCTTAAATGGGGTCAACATGATAAACTCACTGAATGTTCAACTATTTATCCAGATAAATATCAGTGCCTTCTACAATTCGTTCTGATGACCCTCTTTGTTGTAACAATCAAGTTAATGCTCCCACCATCTCTAGGGATGTGTGTATCCTTGACAGTGCTGCCAGCAGAACACAGACTGTGTGTGCTACAGATCCTGCAGGCCACAGTGATGAATCATACTGTCTGACCAGCTTTGCACTCCCTGATGTGCTCTTAATAGCTCTGTTTGCAACAGAGGATTGACAGAGTTCAATCAGTGCACATGCCAGAGAACAGAAAGAGGCTAATGAGATTTTCCCCATTGTCTCCCTGTCTGTCACATTATAGTACAGGCATGCTGAGGTCACTCAATCCACACACAAACATGACATCTGTTGCTCCTTGTATTTTATTTTAGTTTGTTTTGCATCTCTTATAATAAAATATTTAATGAACTGCTTAGCTTTTCTACAAGAACTAAGAGCAACAAAGACTAAAAGAGATCTAAATAAAAGACTGGGCTCAACTCACATCAGAGAAACTGACAATATTTTTAATTAAAACACTTCATATTCCTTGACCCGAGAAAAAACAGTTTAAGGTAACGCACATCAGTTAAATGAATCATATTGGAAAAGCAGACACGAAGCTCTGATTTTGTACCTTGTGGTTCAAATAAGGTTTGACTGCACAGCACACAACCCTAATCAGTGGCATCAAAACAATCATTAACCAGCCTCCTGCTGCCTGCTGCTCCACACACGACATGGAAAGAGATTCCCGACTTCTCACAGGCTGTGTTCTTCGCAGAGTGCTCGCTATACAAACACTGGCTAATGTGCAGCACTTAGAACAGGTAAAAAAACAAAACAAAAGTGTTTTATACATCAGAAAAAAACAAGCTCTCACTACAAAATGTTTGAATGTTAGATTTTATTTATTTATTTATTTTTTGACAACAATGGTCTATATTTTTTCCTTAGCTATAAAACTAGCTGTGGGTCATAAATCTAGCAATGAATTCTGCCCCTTTTTCTCGCTTTTACTGCCACATGACAATATTCAGCAAACAAATGGGAGTTAATGCAGCTTTTCTGCTGATGAGTGTCCTGTCTGTAGAAAAATGCTGGAAAATATTTTATTTTATGGGTTTCTCAAGCTATAATGATCACAGTTTGCTTCCCTGAAAAGCATATTTGGATCAACATTGTGTGCTTTAATTTATTAATTCATAATTGGCTCTAATGACAGTTGATGATATTGCCTTTTTAATAAAATTGCATCACAGCCTGACTACATATTACTGTCAATTATCCCTGTGTAAGCACCGACAACTAAATAAATCATCAGATTTGATCGTTAGATGGTTTTATGAAGTGTTTATGCGGTGTGACACAAAATATGATATAATTACTGATTTACATTTTGTTAGATAGGAACAGCATTACTCACTTTTGCCTGTTCAGTTTATCTTGAGCAAAAAATTGAACTGTAAATAACAAGTTTTAGGCAGCAGTTACTAAGTGGTTTCTCCGTTTATACTGGCTCTTCACTAGTGCAAAGGTTATAAACCCAAGCTATTGGCTGTAATATGAGTAGGGTTACCCCATAGGTTAGGAGGTTACAGACACACCACGGATAGGTTGCTCCTGAATGGTGTTCTGACAAAGCCATCTGCTCCTGTTTATGGTCCATTAACCCCGCTAACCCGGGATGCACAGACTGCCCCCACAGCAACAGGTTCAAGAGGCTAAAGATGACATTTTGATGTCATTATTGTCAATGTAAAGATAAGTGCCTAAATCCTGTTGAGCCTGTTCTGAGTACATTTTCTAATTACCAAGATTACAATAAACAAAAGCAACTGGAAAATCCTTACCTTCCCAGAAGTCCATAGGCATACTGGGAATCTGCCAGCAGTAATGTGATCTCCCCCTTCTGCATGGACATGACACACTCCTCTAGAGCCTACAGGTGTCAAGAAACACATTGCTTAGAACACTTCTGTGGCTTGTGTCACATCCAGCTAATTGCATAGTTAAACAAAAACACATGTACGTGGATTTGTTGCGTATTTCAGTTAACTAACAGATTATAATATATTATCTTTTCCTTTTCAGATTTCAAAGCTAAATGGGTGAGCTTGTAGAAGTGTAACTCCACAACCTTCACCTGGAAAATTCCTACATGTAATCCAATGGAACCATGAAGGGACCAGCTTCCTCATGACAGTTAAAAGGTTTTAACCCAGGCTTTTCGTGATCCAGACAATTAGAGCTGCTGTCACAGATGAACAAGTGGGAGGTCTTGAGTTGCTATAAATTTTAGAGGAGATGAAAACAGTCAGTACATCTAAATAGAAGCAATGCAGTAGCTGTGGAAACTGTTTATGGCATCATTGTCCCTCTTTTTCATTGACTTGGTAGGAAAGTTTGCATTCAGCCGATTGTCTGCATCATGAGAATCTTCCATTTTATTCTGTGGTTCAGAATCTGCAAAGTTTGTGAAGCCCTGGTCCAGACAATCTTTTATTTGGCAAATAGACAATGTACCATTATGAGCAAGCAATTACCCTAAAACTTTGGTGAGAAAATCACTTCTACCTCTGAATATTTTGTAAAAGCTTTAGTGGGGGTTTGTACGCCATCTCAAAAAGTCACAAAGTGTTTTGTTTCCCTATTTTCAAGGCCAACATGAGTATACAAGAATATTTAAATTTCTATTCTCTTCTAAAATGTTTGAAAATCTCCAAAGGTGTTAGTCCAAACAGAGTCCAGTTCTGCCTTGAAAATGGTTATATGCTGTTTCTTCATCTTCTTTTAACAGCTTAATCCATGCATGCACCTGTAGATATTTACTCAGGTAAAGGAACAGATGAAGACATGGTTACATGTTTTTTTAGGATGATAAACATGCCAATAAAGCAGCAGAGAAGTGCCTTTGGCCTTGAACCTTTTAAATGGATTTATTAAAAATCAGAAAATTTGACTTCTTCATATTGTTGAATTTTGAAATCCTCAACATCTCACCCAAACGTTTTAGGAGATAAAAAAAAAGTCCTCATCTTTCTAAAACATTCACAATGTTTAGTTAAAGTCACACCACCCTTTTGATTCTTTTCACTGCATGTTTTTTAAATGAAACATAAAAAGATGTTAAGGTTGACTAATAGATTTGATTTTGACAAAAAAAAAAAAAAATCCAAGAGACCAAAATTTGAGTCATGAGGATTCATGCCCAACAGCAACATACTGGAAAATGTATTGGAACCGTGTTTAGATAGCAGCTCACACTTTAATTACCAGTCAGTCTGAGTAACCCTTTTGTTATTTCCAGATTTGAAGAATTACAAAGGCAAACATCCCTCATCCACAACATTAAGCCTGTGCTGTGAGCCCATGACTATACAGATTTGTTGACTTTTTTGAGGCAACACAAACACACACACAATAGGATCTTTCAAGAAAAGCACCGGATTGTCACCTGTATTACATCTCCTTCTCCGATAACAAATACAAGTTTGCAGTCCTTCTCCACCACAGTCCGGTCCTCAAGAACACCCTGCATCTTCACAGTGACCTCTTGGCCCCAGGTGGAGCGCGGGACCTGTTCGTCTCCTGATTCCAGAATTTTCTTCCTCAACAGCCGGTCCTCTGCATAAAAGCAGAGTAAAGTACAAATCTAAGACTCTGGATTTACAGGAAAATATCCGCATGGATTTTCAGTTGGTTTAACAGTTAATATTTAAAAGTTACTCTACTTTCCAATATTAGGAGTTTAGATGATTTATTTCATGTGTTCTGACCTGTGATGTTCTCCCAGTCCTCTGCCGCGAAGAGCTCCTCAAACTGAGCACATGTCCATTCTTCCACAGCGTATTCTGGAAAGAGAATCTCTGCTGAACTGTCCCTCTCCACAACATCCTCTTCTGTCGAGGGGTCTTGAAACCGGACCATCTTCCAGCTGTTTGTTTTCTTCAGTTTTTTCTCTACCTTGCATTCTGCTTGTTTTCTCTCTTGCTCGCAGTTGGACAAGCTTTTTATCTCTGTGTCTTTACTCTCTACTGCATGGTTCTCGATTTCAGATGGGTCTTTCCCACAGAGTTCTTCACCTTGTTCTGGAGGCCCACAAAGCAGTTTGTTCAGAGGATCGCAGTCTGCAGGTTCAGAAATGCGTTCCACTACCTCAGGCTCTGTGGGATCCAACACACCATCCCTCTGCTCTTCACAACATGGCTCTGTCTCCATTTCACTGAGCGATGGAGACCATCTGCATTAGTCCCAAGAAGAGATGATCCTATTTGCTCAGCCGATGACCCACTGAGGTGTAGGGTTGTTACTCTCACCAGCACCTATTCTTTGTTTAGACAAAAAAAAAATATCTCCATAAAACATTCAGGAATCCATGTTATGTTTTGGATAATCCACCTCAGAATGCATTCCTGCTTTACCCAGTCACATATAATGTTTTTAAAGCTTTGTCCCACCTGCAAAATCTGCAATTCCGCCTCCCTTTGACCTCTCCTCAACAGCTTGCATCCATCTTAATCAACTTAATTCATCGATGTGGTGGCTACGAAAAAAAATATCAATGTAAAGAACCTCCACAGCGCAACGAAGGACTCACAGCCAGCAGGCTGTGCAGTGGTAATCTACAGGATTAGAAGGAGAAAAAACCTAATCTGACAGAACGCCTGTAAGCTTCTTAATGACTTCACTGTCATTCTGCTCAACACATGTGTAATATTGTGACAATTTAGTGATGTTTACCAATATTGTTTGAAGAAAGAAGCATCCAATTTGGTTACATTGAGTTATATTAGAAAGTATTTATTCTCAAAATCCAAATTAAGACAACCAACAGCCAGCAGAAAGTAAAGGGTACAGCAGATTATTGATTACGTAAAAAGTGCCATGTTCAGACTTTTGAGAATCAATGCATTTTTTGCCTAACATATAAACATGGTCTCACAGAGAGAAAAGTTTTTGGTTTTTTTTAGGAATACAATGCGTATCAAAGCTGTGAGCAAATATTTAACAAAGCTTTTAAGATGTTTTGGGGTTTAGCTTTTTAAACTGTGACATAATTCAAAACCCATTAGAGCTGAAAACTCAAGTTTACAGACAGTGAAAATTATATATTATTTTTCATGGCAGCATAGTGCAGTTATATATAGAAGTCTATCACAAGTAGCATTAAAGTATTTAGTTTTGTGCGGTTTGTTATTCTAATGGGTAAAAAATGGTTATTTCCCTATATCAAAGTGAAATCATCAGCACACTGTCAATGTAGAATATTACAATCTTAAAGCACTATTAGGGAGTAATACTTGGCAAGCTACAGCACTTCAGGAGCAGTGCTGTAGCTTGAAATTCTACCTGCCAATAAATATTTTATCCACTTGGACGTCTGTAATGATCCAGATATTAGCACCTAAAGTCAGAAGCCTAAAAGAGGGAGCGGAGGATGGTGCGAAAGAATAAAGAGTAATAAGAAAAACAGTTGATAATCATTACCAAGGCATTACTGTATTAGAATTTCCCCATTCTGAGACATCAGATGGATTTCTGTTTCTATTTGACAAACACTGTGATGTTTAATAAAACAAATGTGGCAACAACAGTGAATGAAATGTTTTTGACATTCCTTTCAAACACAGGTTTGTTGATCACTGTAACAGCAATATCGCTCTACATTTCTATATTTCATAAATAAACACTGCCTCTCTGACTCATTCTTTAATCCACCTCAAAGGATGTTATCCATCAGGATTAAATTAATCCAAATTCCATTTCTGGCATTTAATTTCTCTGACAGGCAGATGTTTTGCATGTGTCAATATTGTTTTGTTTTGTTTTTTGTCTTTGAAGGTTTTGTATTAAAAACCTTAAAGGATTATTTTTCAAAAAACTGTTTGTATTCCCACACTTTTGTTGTTTATTCTTGTTTTTATGTGTCCACACAGAAGTATTGAATGAGTCTGTTCAGTATTTGCATTTTTCAGCATCCTCTATTAATATTTCTGGTTGCTGTAGCTGTCTCATCTTATATAAAATTATTGTTTTAAAGATTACTTCACACTACAATGAAGGTAAAATGGGTTAATTTTAATGTGATGTCTGGACATGTATTGTCTCTCTCTAGTTGCTGTCGGTATGAGATTGCCTGGTAAAATAATATTCAGATATTATTTATAAAGCCCAGAGGTAAGATTAGTGTTTTAAGCTTAACTCTGCATTTGAGCTTCTTATTTTGAACTATAAAAGGGAGTAGTTGTTGAGTAAAAATAAGCTTACATAAGAATTGAATAAAACTTTTATCACTTTAACGATATGTCTAGTAACATTTTAGCCACTTAGCAACTAACAGTTAAAGTAAGATTTAGCTTTGTAGCTTTTAATTTACACCAAAGGGATATTTTAGTTTTTAATGTGTCTGGATAGAAAATCATGGTCTCCAGTTCAAAATTTAAAGTACTTAAAGTGAACAGAATAATAATAATAACAACTAAAAACAGTTTCTTTAAAAAAAACACTAAGAGATAGATTAAACCTTTGCTCTAGTGGTAAAAACACAAAACAGAAGACTTTTGAATTAGGACAACAAAGCTTTCCCAGGCCCATAAAGAAGACAAACGGGGGTTGAATATTTTTCACTGATTAGATCATTAAAAACAAAAAAAACAAAACAAGTTTTGATCTTTATCAGTTTGTTAAAAAGACGTTTAGTTTTTAAAAGAAAATTGTATCTAAATTATTTTCTCACTTCCACTTGATCCCAACATGTACTGTTTTGTCTGTTGAGTTAGGTGGACCTTTACAGCCTTTCTTAAATGTTTTATGTGAGCCTACATGTTGTATTTGCAACATACTAAGCATCATTGTTGATAGTTGCAGTAAGAGAACATGTTACATAGCTAGAACTAATGGCATGATGTCATTATAATTACAATAATAGAAAAGTTATAAATAAAAATGAGTAAACAGCATAATCGTAAAATGACATTTGTTTTTTCAGTCATTTTTACAAATGCATTTACTTCCTTGTATAAATGTTTGTATGCGTGCGTGCGTGCGTGCGTGTGTGTGTGTCTGTATAAGTAGTGAGAAAATTCAAAGTGTATTTACCTAAATCCAAAGGAGCGAGACTTGGATCTGACCCATGGACCAAAATACATAAAAAATAAAAAATAAAAAATAAAAAAAAAACTGACTTCGAGCAACCGGAGTGGCAATGGTGGCCAAAAATACTAACCAGAGAACCGAAAGCAAAACAAAAATAACGAAAAAAAACACATAAAGCTTTGCACACATATTTACTTTAATATTTCAAGAATGCGTGTGCGCTGGTAGTTGGGGGTGTAAGTGTACGTGTGTTAGCTCCGCCCCCACGCCTTCTTCTCCGTGACGTTCTGGGCAGAATGTCGCCAATCGGCTTCAGTTGTAGAAATGGCAGCGCTGAGACAGGAGCATCGGTATGGGCTCTCCTGTGGAAAAATTAACAAAAACAACCCGAGTCAAAGTCTTTACCACGTCAAACTCACTGACACGGCCATCCGGACCCTGGAAGCCTTCCAGAACCTGAAGGTAAGCAAGATCGCCGGCTTTAACTTTAAAACTGCTGTGGCTTTTATTATTCCTGTAGGAACATTTTCTGTTTTCTTTATCGTCTCTCTCCCAACTCGGGGAACTGCTTTGGAAAACATCGCTTGGTTTATTTTTCGCACGGAGCACAAATAATATATATTTTTTTAAAACCCACAAAAGTTCAAATAGCGCTTTGTTTCTGGTATGGATTGTCTAAATTTCAGACCAAAAGGCGCTGGTGGCTGATAAAAGCAGGCTGATTTAAACGTATTCTCGCCCACTCAGAGAAAAGGCAGAGCTGAATTTATTAGGATCTAAACATGCAGTTCTTAATATTTTTAATTTACTCTGCCATATTCCATAATTCGACTAAAGCAAAAATAATATAAATTGGGCTAGATTTTTATGCAGTGTTCTCTCTCTTTTTTTTTTTTTTTTTTTTAAACCGAGTCTCCCTAAAAACAAACTTTTCTTTTTTCATCTGAGTATTAAAAGCAGATATTTTCTCTCGGTTTATGTAGGCTACACCCCAGCTGGCATTGAACGTTCAGACGACGTCCGCTGAACGTTGTGTTGAACGTTCGCTGAACGTCCGACGTTTTCCGGACCTCAAAATTAAACGCTATTAAACCATTAAACTTTCAGTTGAATGTCCGCCGGAAGTTCGCTGACAACTTTCAGCGGACTTTCGCAGTAGGTGAAAATAAAATACCATATATGGTTCTGCTAGGTCTGTGGAAATACTAATATAGCAGCAAATTAATTGGGATGAAAGGTTTTCACGTGGAACATTTGTCTTCAATTTCACTAGGGAAATTAATCCAATGTTGTAACAATTTGAAAAATCGATGACAACCATTTAAAACACTTGGCAAAGAATTTATTAATTTTACAGAATCTTAAAATGTATTTAGGTAGAAGGATGAACGCATATGTTTTCATTTGCTTATTTTTTTTTTTAAGGCAAACTGCTTGGCTTCGCTCATTGCAATAAATTGAATATTCGATCGAGAAAATGACTTGCCTTTTCAGATTCGGAACGCTGTTTTATTGCCTTTATGGCCCATTAGATTAGTCAGAGATCATTTCGTCTATCCAAAATGCTCTCTCCCCACAGCGGTACTTGATAAGACAGAGCTACAGTTGTGACTGCAGGAGGAGGCTCGTTTAGTTGAGGGTTTTTTTTTTTTTTTTCTTTTCCGCTGTCAAAACAAATGAGTCTGTTTTTGTGCGCGCCACATTCCCGAGTCGCATACAGCTTCTAAACCTGGACCCCGACCTTGGTGGTTGAGCTGGATAGTAAACAGCTGGGTTCGGTGGCACTGGCTCTGAAAGTTGTTGTGAATTGTTGATGCCCGCCCATCCCCGGAGCTCATTGGTCCGTGAAGCGGAGGAAACTCCGGAGCTCTCCCACAGCCTGACAGCTTCCTCCAGGCCACAGCAGGCAAACAGAGAGGGGAGGGGACAGCAAGTTTTCCAAGCCCTAGACCACCCCAGAAAATACCGGTTGAGGACACCCCCTGTGAGGGTGGAAGGTTTCTGTCCTGCAGAAACCCGAACCAGACAGCTGCTGCTACTTCACTGATGCTTGCAATCAAGGGTGAAAAGAAACAGGCGAATGAAACCTCAAAGAAAAGTATGTTTTTATTCCCATGGAACGTCATATTTATTGAGAAATGTGACGTTCCATAAAAAAAATATAAATAAAACACTAAAATGCAGCATTTGACAGTCACAAAGTTAAACGGAGAGCCTATAAGAAAAAAAAAAAAAAAAAAAAAACATTGCAATGAAAAAATAAAATCAGTGCTATTTATAAGTATAGTTGATTGGAATGTTGATCAATCTATCAGGCCATAAGAAAATAGTTTGATTATCCCTAAAGTGGTTTTGGGCCAGTTTACATCTTCACATTTGTACCCATATATTATATAATGCATTATAAATGTAATTATATTATTTTCTGAAGACTGTATTTTACACGCCCTTGATTCCTGTGTAGATGGCTCTTATGAAAACTGATACAAAGACCCAATAACACCAACATAATTGAGCAACCTCTGACTTTATTTACTTGGGTCATGTAACGGTGACTCAATATTAAAAGAATATTATTGATAGATTGTTAAAAATGACTTTAAATCCTAATTTCTCTAAGCTGCTGAAGTTCATTTTGGCACAGGATCAGTATAATAAGTTCTGTGAAGGATGACTCCCTTCTGTTACCCAAGCTGAGAATAGCCACAAGAAGAAAACGATAAGGAGGTGAAACGATCAGCACCCTTTCAAAGCCAACGCTGCCATCTTCACATATTTTTATACGAATGACACCACTTGTTTTTTAAATTTTTTATTTTATTGAGATTGAACTTTTTTTATTATCGCCTGCATGTTGGCTTATGTTGTTTCACTTTAGTTTTTTGTTTGTGAATTATTTTCTATCAATTTCTCATAAACTTTAAGACAGCTTTTAAAAAGTGCTAAATTTACATTGCAGCTTTCTGCTGCCAACGAGGCCTGTTTTATAAAGTAAATAGAAGCTGAATGTCTATTGACATAAGGCTACAACAAACTTCACAAGATTTTGCAAACAACAACTAACAGTCACATATTTCATTAATGGAGCTGTGGTGTTGATACTTTATTAATGTTGTTAATGGTTGACAGCTACTATGAACAAAAAAATTACTGAAAACAGGATTAAAAAAAGATTATTTTGCTACAAATCCATCACTTCATACAGCTGGACCATCACATGAACTCACTGTTTTAAAAACGTAATACTTTTTAGACTTTTATAAAATCCATTTTTATAAAAATGTACTTTCATCACAACAGTTAGCCTTCAGTTGTATTTACTGTCATTGTTATCTAAATACAGAGAAATTTGCAGTTCATTTTTAAAAGCAGGACTCAAATACAAACAGAATAAAATAAAAAATAGAAAGAAATAAAAAAAAAACGCTAAACAGTTATTCAGTGAAAATATTAATCTGATCCATGTTGTCAGTTTTAGTGGTTCGCAGACACAGTTATTTACAACAAATAATATGATCACTGTCCATCTCTAGTTCAGATTCAGTTTTCAAGGGTACAAAAGTGCATTCGTTTCACCCTTCTCAACTATAATCGTATTAAAACCATATAATAAAAGAGGAGTTGGCCTGCGACAGACAAGTCTGAGTAGAAATTTGTCAGAACAGATCAAACATGAGTTTGTTATATTCATCTGGTGGCTGGGATAAATCTATGGTACTTGCTTTGTCCTTTGGTTTTAAAAGTATATTTAACCACATTTTTATTTTATACCTAATGACCACTGGAATTGCGTGTATAAAAAAAAAAAAAAAAAGAAAAAATATTTAAAAACACATAAATCACAAACGTATGTGACATGAAGAAAATCTTCTGGTGGCAGCAGAATAATTAATTACACCCACTTCTCTTCAGATTAGAGCCAGAAACTCTTAACCTTTACACTTACTGTGGAATGGTGGTTATAGCAACAAACACCAAGACATGCAGAATGGCTACATATTTTTACCTATAATATTTTAACTGCTTTGTAGATTTGAGATGAACATGATTTGCAATTTAAATTGGACGTTTTCTTCCCTTTTTTACAGGTTTCACTATCAAACCAGCCAGTAATTTGCTTCAAGGGAAGCCAGGGGGTAAGATGTTTTCCATATTTTCTGTAATATTTCACAAACTGAGAATTTTTTTTTTTTCCTGTTGAGCACATTTATGAAAGTTTGTCTTTGCCATCTTGTTAGATTATTTCATATCGAATTATCACTTCCATAGGTTTATAAGAAAGTCTGTTTTTTCCCTAAAGGTTGGTGAATTATGGAGGTGCCATTGTTGTTGAGCCAGAATGATAATGTGGTTGCTATTAATCCAGCTCACCTCACAGCCTAGGGTAAAGGTGTGATTTCATTTCCTCAATAATACTTTGTTGCGTCAAGTATCCATCATTAGACATGTCTAAACAGACACCTGGTGGATAGTCTTTGAGAGAGAAAAAAATCCTTTGGTACAGAAAGTAGGAGGACCTTTCTTTGAAGCACCTGAAAAGAAAGTTGCCTATGTCCAGCCAGATTAGTAGGGTCAGTATTAGACTCTCCCCACCTCTGCTCGTTAGGCTAGTACATTTTAACAGCGCAATCGGCTCTGTCTATCAGGGGCCTTTCTAATCACTACAAGAGCTGATTCCACTGACGAAAGTGACTTTGCTCTGTACACAAATACTGGCCCTGTGCACTCACACGGAGCCCTAAAAGTCCAAAGACAGGGTATGCTATCACCCCCTGCCTGCCAGGTTACTGGGTCAGGCGTGCAACTGGGGAGGTTTTGTTCTGGGGAGGGGTATGGGGTTAGGGGATTTGACAAACCTTAGGGAGTCCCCAAGTCTCCATGCTTGTTGTTGGCATGAAGACATGAAAGACCTGAAAAACTCAGTGGGATTTTTTTTAAATTTGAAAAAAAAACAACAAAAAAAAACATGCTTGTTGAAGTGCAGTGAGATATCTGTGAAAACACCTGCTGATTAACCTGCTCGTGAGAGTGTGAAGCAGTGTCAAGTGACTGCAACTGAAGTTTCCTTTAATCACTGTAAAAGAACTGGTGATTGTATCTTGGCTGGCACGTTACATATTCAAATTGCTTTGCAGAATTCTAGCATGGGCTCCCTCCCCCTCTGACAATATTCCCAGGGCCGGACGATTGGCCATTAATGAATGAGATGCAGCCATTGCTCGTGTGGGGGGAGCCTAGATTAAGCTGTTACCGGGGGGGAGGATGCTTGTGAATTTGGCAGTCTGGCATGAAACACACCAAGATAATATCCAGTATGTCTATCTATATTGGAAGGATACAATGCTTCCTGTTGTGTGTGTTTGTTGGCTGAATCTTTTACAACCGCTCACCCCTTCCCCCAGAACTCGCATAAGGTTCAATAGGTCATTTGTCCACTGACAACCGCCAACTGTTGAGCTTTATCGTAAAAACCACATTTGCTACTTTTTGATCCTTGCCCTCGCTGGCTTATGTCAAATTTCCTGTAAAGGGGGCACTTGTGTGGCCACAGAAACCATAAGAATTCCTCAAATCACAGTCCTGGCGTCACTCCAGGGTTTAGCGGTGCCGGGGGCCAGGGCGCCTATCAAGAAATAGCAAGCTGAGGTTTTCGGCAGCTTCTCTCTGTCTCTGCGGCATTTAGCCCTACTACTTGAAATAGTCCTGCCAGGCTTGTAATCATGCAATGCGAGGCATAGTATATGAGACCTTTGAATTTGACATCCAAGCTGAATATGTAGCTTTGAAATAACAGCAGAATACCACTTTTTATATTGACACGTATTATTGTACCTGATAAAAGGAAAATGACATAACTTCAAGAATGATATAAACTGTGAGCCCATTTGCTGATCAATAAACAGCCTTTGGGCCAGAGATACACAGCAAAATCTGCTTTGAATTCACAGAGGGATTATGAAATGCGTTGAGCACTGGTTTGAGTTCCCATGGCCTGGAATTTCACGTCTTTGCGCTTATTTTCCTTTCAGGGCTTTGGGAGAACTGCCTCTGTGGTTATAGATTTCCATTTTGTTGCAAAAAGATAGAAAAGATAGGAAACAATACAGCTGAATGCCTGTTAATGGAAAAGTATTTTCCCCCTTAATGGTTTTTCTGGGGTTTTTTTGGCATAAATGTTTTAAATTGAACATATTTTAATATTATACAAATATAACTTGATCAATTTTCTAATACTTATTTTATTCATAAAATTACACAAACATAACCCTAAAGTTAAAAAAAAATAATTGTCCCCACGTAAAATCCTGAATTAACTGTAATTAAACACATGGTTTGTAAACCTTAATCCAGCTTCACAAGCAACACCAATGTAAGCTAAGTCTTGAAAAAAGTCAAGCATAAAACAGTGATGTTATGGTCTTGGGTTGCTTTGCTGCATCAGGATTTGAAGGATGTTGTTTAATTAATGAAACCACAAATTCTGCTCTTTATAAAATTTTGATGGAAAACAACTGGACATCACCTAACATCCAGGGCAATAAATTAAAGTACAAATTGGCTCAAAAGAAAAACATTTATGTTTTGGATTGGCTGAGGCAAAGTCCAGATTTAAATACGACAAAGGTCATGATGGCATCTTAAATACACTGTTTATGCTCAATGAATTAAGTTTGGTTTGGATAGCTGTTTTTCCCCCCTTTTAATAAGTCAAATTATTACTATACAGTTGTGATTTGTATCTACTTAGGTCATTTTTGCCTGTCAGTTTGGTTATCTAAACCATGTAAATCTGGCAAACAAGCAAAAACAAAAAAAATATTTAAGGAGTCAAATACTTTTTCATACATGTGAACATTATTTTCAATCAGTCTTCATTTTTTTGATTGACTCATTCTGTTCTGTTGAACTTGGCTAACACTGTGCACAATACACTAGACGGCAATTTGAGATTTTATACTGTAGCATCAGGAAAACAGTTCATATTTTGTTGCTAAACATGAACATTAAAGTAGAGATGTGTATGTTTTTGCTCTTTCAGGTGTTGCGACAGTTTAATTTCACTCTCGCCTGATAAATGTGGAATTACAGTAGCCAGGGTAGTTGTTTTGGTTTATAGCCCCGTCTCTTTATGTGCACAGCTGTCACATAAAGGCAGCCTGTGTGAGGATGAGGGGAATGTGGAGGTCCTCTTAAAGACATTCTCATGACGACTGTGTGTGAAGGCAGAGCTTCCCCTGGGCTCCTTTCTGCAGGCCCTGTTGATCATTGTGCCGTTTCACCCTGTGTCTTGGCTGAATCCTTGGGAGACATCAGGGCTTCTATCTCACACTTGGCTGCTCTGACTCTCTACCCCCACTTCACCTCGTGCTCGACCGAAAATAAGCTTTTGCTCTGTGTGAGTGTGTACGTGTGCATGCACACATCACTTTTTTTTTTCTGGACACTAATTAGAATAACAATAACTGGAATGCGGTTTGATGGTCGTTCTCTCCCAGTAGCATAGCAGTGAGAGGGAGAGCTGTCCCACGTGTTTCTGAAAGGGCACACGCCTTTCTATTAAGCCAGATGTGTTAAGCAAGGCAAATTGTCCGCATTCTCTCTTTGCCTAAGGCTCTCTGGAGTTTTTCTTTTTTTTTTTTTTTTTTTATCACAGTATATTTTAGGATCAAGTCTTATGGGAGTCCTGCTGCTAAAGAGGACGTTTTGAGAGAATAGGGGTAGTGCTAATGTTTTCTTACACTACATAGATGAATAAAAATATATATTTTTTAGCAGATCTTAAAAATAGATAAATGCAATGGATGTATTGCAGTATATTACATAGGACAAGTTGTCCTAACTTTTTTTTAACTTAGCCACAGTGCAGGAACAGATTAATAATGATGCTACATTTTTTATTCACCAGCTAATTGAACAACTTAAAAAATATATTTAATTTTCTACTTTGTGATGTTATCAGTCACAAAGATATTTTTACCACTTTTAAGAACTATACAGTTGACTCAGCAATTGCCACACCTTAAGCCTTTTCCCGCCCACACTGGTGTAGGATTTCCGTTGAACTTCGGGCCAATTTCTGTCCAGCTTCAACTGTCTGACAGATGGCCCCACATTTAAAGTCAAGGTCCTGTGGCACCAGAACAAGGCCTAAATCGTCAACACTCCACGACCGCACTTGACATTTAGTAAAATGTCCTTGTGTGTTGATATGCTGCATTTAGTTTAGCCAAGCATAGGGTTGTATATGCAGTTCAGCATCTTAAGCCTCTTGATTTCATTCGCGTCTCCAAAACTTTTGTGGTTTGTTTGGAGAAAATGCTACTTGTTACCTTTGGCTGACATGTCATGCTTTTAAGTCTCTGTAGCTGGTCTGTCATGAAGAATCTGAACTCACTATAAACTCACTTCCTTTGTTTGAAAGAGCGGTAATTGTTTGAAAAAATAGTCTTTCTTGACTTATCTTCATCACTTGGGACAATACAGTGCAAAGCAATAACACGCAGATCTGACATGAATATTGTGGTCAAATAGATAACTAAATCATCAGAAAAGATACACGGAAAGGAAAAGTGGGTGGAACAGGTGGTAGCACTCTAAAAGCAAAGCACCAGCAAGGGAAACCAATCTCTGTGAAATGAGGTCCCATTAATTCCTGAATCAATTCACACATTCATCCATTTACACTAAATAACTCAGATTATTTCTGTTAGTAAAGGTACATGTGTCAAAATAACTTGCATCTCACAAATGAATTGCAATTTATTCAACTGAAGACTAATCTTGGTTTTATGTTTAGGATAGTTGAATATGAAAAAAAAAAAAACTTACCTCTAATTAAACTAAAATGGCTATGAGCTAGTAGGTATTGATTAGAGTTACATAATCACATTTCCATCCAGTAGGCTTTGTGTAGTTTTTACACCACCCCAAATATTTTACACCACCTTTCTTTTTCAGTATTAATCATTCAAGGATCATTTTATGAAACTGCTAAATAATTACTAAAAATGTATTAATAATTATATCAATAGAAAAAAATCCCACTTATTTCTGATAAATCTGCTGGCACTTAAGTGCAGTCACACTTCACCTTGATATGGATGGCACCTTTGAGGAGGGATGAAGTGTCAAGTGCAGAGAGACTGCAAGCATTTGTTGAGGTTGACAGATTAGGCCCAGCTTTTTGGAAAAAGGCTGATTCTGCTTGGCATAACATGCAGTACCTTGGGGGTTGCTCGACAGTTGCCCATCCCCATATCGCTGCACTAATTCGCGTCAGTCCCAGCCACCCCCCTCTGCCTGTTTTTCCTGTATTCACCAACCCCCCTCAGTGAGGAGACCCTCAAACATCACTACAGCATCATTTGATGATCACTAAAACCAGGCTGTAAGTGGTTTGAAATGTGTTTGTTTTTAGCTGTGTTGCTGGCAAGGTTTAGACCTTAAAACGTGTTACTAATTTATTTCTATCAACATTGCCACCCTACCATGACTGAAGGTGTCACTAAAGTTAGCAAAATGTTTTCCACTGGTGGTAAAAAGCAAACTTGCCCACTGAATGATGGATGGTAGCATTCGTCATTTTAGTAATAATAGTAATGCCAAAATCAAGTCACTCCTCTCTGCACTGAGCTGCACATTCCTAGAGGAGGAACTATTTAGAGCCATCCCTCATGCACTGGCTCCACTTGGTGACTGAGACCACCCCCATCTTTTCCATGCACATGCCCAAACCCCCAATCCACCCCAGTCCCTCCTTTTACCACCAAGCAAGACACAGCCACACGTCCCTGCCGTTCATGAATAATCCAGACTGCCCGACAGGCCACTGCGCTCAGCTTTGTGGGGGGGAAAGCTAGAACAAAAGACTGGCAGCTCACAGAGCAGCTTTGGCTGAGTAGGCTCAGATGAAAAGACAATAGTAACTAGTGTCAGTACAGGCAGGGGCAGGAGGAAAAGACTTTAGAGAAAATCACATATCGAGGCGGCAGTTCTCATCACATCTCAGTTCTGCCATGCCAAATTCCAGAAACTTTAATTCTTGCCTTCTGCAAAGCAAAGAGACAGTGATAAACTCTCATTTTTGACCTTTCCCTGCAGATACTTGGCTTTATTTTAACAAAGCTAAGAACAGGCCAAGTCTTGTTGTTATGTACGTTATATTTTCTTCAAGACAAACAATCTGACCTGCTCCTAAAGTCACAAAACTTTACCTTGTCCTTGTTCAACTGCTGAGCCCCCCTGCCAGTTTTCTGTTCCAGTCCAGTTCACACCTTATAACAGCTTGAAAGTATTTGACATCTCCAAACACACAGGGCCTGGATTAGCAGATGTGGTTGGACTGGAGCCACAGAGGCAGTTATTGTATTAGGCTGTGCTCTGTTTGGGAGAGGTGGGGGGTGCACTGAGAACGGGTTGTCATCTGGTAGCTCTAACTGTAACTGTCCAACAGCTACCCGTAATTCTTCCCCTTATAATGAGGGGATTTACTGTGCATGAGTCTCACTGTGACTAATAATGACCTGATGAATTTTATTGAACTGACACAAGTTAGCAGAATTCTCTGATTAGAATAAAATGGACTTAAGCTTCCTTTAGAGTAATAATTATCAGACTTAATGTCTCAGGGATCATAATTGGAAACTTGTGATGCATAGGTAAAATAATTAATTTGCTGTCTTTCTAAGGTATTTAGGGATGTAACTCTTACTATACACAATATTTGCTTCATTAGACAGGAGATTAAAAGTACTTTCTAAAACAAATAAGGAAACTAATGGAAATGGAAAACAATTGAACAAAGCTGCAAACTGTTCAGTTAAAAAAAAAAATCTGTAATTAAAGCTTTAGTTCTCCAAAGACTGCAAGTTTTCAGTAAAACTCCATCTAATGTGGCCCTAACACAAAACAAGCAGGCTTGAAATAACATTTAGTTTTGCTACAAATGGAGTAGAGGTTTCACAGATCACAAACTATGTTTAAAAGACAATTTCGTCAGTGTAAAAATATCCAGTCCAAGTTTCACCAGTCTAAATATTTAGATTTTTGAAGTGATGATCATGGGACTGAATTTATGTGGCACTTGTCTAGAAGTACAGATGACTCAAAGCATTTTATTCTAAAGCCACATTCATCCAATCACACTTACAAAACGTGTGAATTCATACACCAATGCGCAGATTGGTGGGCAACTTGGAGTTAAGTGTCTTGCCCAGGAGCACGTCAATGTTTGGCAAGAGCAAACTGGAACCGAACCAAAGTTTTGGATTGCAAGATCACTACCACTTACCCACAGCTGCCCCAATGTTAAGAAAACGAAGCAGCAAATCGTATGTCCACTTCAGTGTTCTGACTGGTGGGCAAAAGAATTTTGAAATATTTTCTTATTGTGCTGCCACCCAGTCATGTTGACAGCAAATGGAAAAGACTGAGAGACTTCCTCTGGGTGAGAAATGTTGTGGACAGCCAGGGGCTGGAACGTCACTGCAGTTTAGTGACATTTCAAAAAACTGATTTTTAAACAAGCAGAAAAGGGTTTTAAAATCATAACTTTTACAAACATTGTTACAGCTTAACACCAGCAACTAAACCATGACTAAATGTGATATTTTGCAAGAGCTCTTTGCACTGACAACTTTAAAATGAGGAAATCTGATGTCTTTATTTATAAAATCTAAAGCAAAAGAATATATTGGTAATCATTGCAGTTTTAGGGTACCAGATTGTCTTGTTTTTAATGTGAATGCAGTACGGCACCCGACAGCTTGAATAAAACCCAATGTGTTGACAACGCACTAAAAGAATCACATGCAGTTATGTAGAACTGTGTAACCAGAGCTCCTTTCCATGGCATGTAAGCACATGTTTCCCCAGTTCTTGACCTGGGAGTGTTAGAGTTCCTTTTCTCTTTCAGCTTTTAGCAGCAACTTATTAACTGCATGTGAAGCTTTGTTAACTTGATAAAAATGTTGCGTGTGCTTTGTTTTTGACAAGTTTTTTCATGCGTTTATTTATTCATTGATGACTACATGTGGCTTTTCCACAGAGTCTGACTGACACCGGCCTCTGTGTTGACATTTACCCTCAGCCATAAGCTAGATGTTTGACCTCACCCCTGCATGTGACCTGTGACACTGTGAGGCTTGCCCTGCTGAAAAACAAAAACACAACACAAAAATACACTGACAGCCTTGGGGGAATCTGGCCAAAGTTCCACATGGAAATGCCCATAACTGTGTCTTTATGAAAATCTTCACCTTCTACTTGACTCACAGGCAAACAAGCATGTTTTCATCAAACATAATCAACAGTCAGCGTTAATGGATGGGTGGGGAGATACCTTGGCTTTGATGATGAGTATATTCCACTGAGATCATCGTTGTAATTTTTGAAGATATGTTATCTGATGACAGTCAAAGAAAGCAACTCAAATTATGATACCAATATAACTTGTAGAAAAATTGTTTTCTGTTACCTTTAAGATGTAAAAGTATCTCTTTTTATAGACCTTTTTGTTATCTTGTAAGAATCAGCTCTATTGATCACCCTTCACATTTCCCCACGGTTTCTATAATAAATGTGTAGTGGAATCTATCAAAAACCATTCAAGTTTCACTAAAAGGGTCAAAATTTATTTTGAAAAGTGAGACTTCTTTTTGTTGCTCTCTTTCTTTGAAGAAACACATTGTTTGTACAACAAAGAGCGTGGGTCCTGCATGGGTCAGTATAGGATTCTTAAAATATAGACTAATGTCGTATGATGACTATATGAACTTTAAGTAGAAATAACAAGGCTCAGTGGTACAAGAATATAAACATAAACAAAAATGAATGGGATATTATCCCTTTATCTGAAAAAGAGAAGCAGTAGTTATTCCTTAATATTGCTGAAGTAATGAAACATTGATTACTATGTATTATCTGTTAGATTTATTGTTATTTTTATTGTAATATAAACAGAGACAAGAGAGAACACTGTACATCACATTTGTTAATATGTCAAGGGACTTTCACTAAAATAAAATGTGTATAAAAAACCAATACCACAAAACTGAACTTGTGTATCTCAACACCATAAATTATTAGTGAAATCATATTGCTCATCACAAGATGCAAAGTAAATCAGGGGGCCTGATCATGATTTTGAATAGTGATAACTGATGGCAACAAAACCTTTTATCTAATCAGTAAGTATTTGGACACCTTTAGGTTCTGATTGAACAAAAGAAATGACAGGAGTTGAACTGTTTAGATTTTCTTTTAGACGTGGTAATCTGTTGTGCCATCAGCAATCAGTCCCTTACTTGCAGTAGACAGATGACTTCAGTTTGTTGACTAGGATAGAAGTCCTCAAGGGAAAGTTAAACTAAGTTTCATTAGGAATCTTTGGTGTCTTAAAACAACTCTAGAAATTCAATTCAAAGGAGATAGAGCTGTAGTAGTATATAAGGCAGTAGAAATACACTTTGCTATGTTTGTTCCAAACATGTCCAAGGTATTGTTTTTTCTTTTCTTCTTAATTTTAAGACATTGTACTAAGCTATGTGGCTTAGTCCAACAGATCAAGCAATTACTCTATGACTTATGGTTCATAAGAACAGAGGCTTCTCTGACTGGCCTCACTGTGGATTCATAGCACTTTCGGGATGCGTTTGTGATCCCGTGATTAGCCGGAACGGCTCTACTTGTGGGCGTCGGGAACTGCTGGGAACTAATGGGTTAAATGACATATGGTTATGAAGATTGGGAAGGAAGCTGTGAATAAAGTGGGGGTGACCTCTGAACAGTCTGACCCAAGTGACATTGATTAGAATTAGAATGTGAAGTGTGTACGGTGGCATGGATCGGGGTGACAGGCAGATCTAATGCATGGCTGCAGGGTAACTCGTATTGCTGCCATCAGCTGAAAGAGGGGACGTGGTGGCATTATTTTACAATGCTAAACATTTCATCTTATCAGAGACCTTTTGTTCAGATTAAATCTTGCATTTATCAAATAAAAAAGAAGAGATGCACTGTTGAACCTGTGTTATTAGGAAACTCTTTATTTGTGGCTCTTTATGTGAAAGATCCAGGAGGCTTGACTCCCCTGTTGTCCCTGCTCATATTTTTTGCTTGTTTTGGCCGATCGTTCCTAGTTAGTGCATTGTGTTTAACCGCATCCTGTTAACAGCCAGACATAAATGGGTCAAAATTAATGGTCAGCTGTGTCTCAAGTGTCCTCGGCCTGGCGGGCCGCTTTGCGTGTTGTATTGACTCGGGTGGACCTGTGCGCATGAGGGGAAGCTAGAGGCGGATGGGGGTAGGGTGAATGGCATGCGGTGGGTTTTAGAAGAGAAGGAGGAGGGGTGTTGAGGAGACATGCTGTTCATTGGCTTCATGTTGCAAAGAAAAAAATGCTTATGGCTTTACTGCATGACTGGGCATTTGTGACAGCTAAAGTCCTGCCTGTCACATCTGCTGGGAGCTGTGTGCTGTCAGCCAGAAGACTGGTAATCAATCACTTATGGGGTGTGGCTAAAGAAGCAGTTTCAATGAAACAAATTCAGGCTTCGGTTAAAGTTTTTCCATAAATAGAATGGAAGATTTAAGAAAAAAAAAAAGCCTGAATCTAGGACATTTTATTGACAGAAGTTGTAAACTGCCCATTTTCAAACTGACAAACTGAGATACGGCTTCAGGGAATGTAGAGGGAAGTAACTACCCAACAGGTTTTAAAGAACGTTACCTGTAGGTTAATGACTTTCTATGTTGAACTATCCTTTTAGTGAAAATGGGTTTTTGGGTCATTTTATGTAACAGATTTCTAACGGAGATAGACTTTATGCCATTGGCTTGTTTGCAGAGAAGAAGCAGTGGACAGACTCTTACACAAGAAGCTAGAACCTGGGTAAAAGAGTTGTCACTTTTGTCACTATGTTGTGTTGTGGCTGCCATACTGGATCTCCTTATGACTGGCTACAGGTCATCTTCTTTAACCTGGGATGCTCCTTACAGCCCTAATGACTGGCCGGCTTGGCGGATTATTTATTGGATGGAGCAGCATAACAATCCAGGGATTGACCTGAGTAGTTAAAAAAAAAAAAAAAAAAAAAAAAGATTTTTTGTTTTGGTCTTTACAGCACTTCTGAAATTACACTGAATTTGTTCAGGCTGTGTCTAGGTGAAATAAAATAATCCTATTACATAACAGGCTGCTCAAAATAGCAATGACAGCAGATACATGCAATCCTGTCAGCGAACACAGAAAACTGCTAAAGGTTAAATATTACCTCAGTGTTACGGTTTGCACAGCTAGTGCAATGATTAGTCTTTCGTCTAATATACAGTACATTGAAAAAATATGCATATACCATTACAGTGAGTCACATTTCTCACACAAAAGTTTATGAATAATATTTGCATTTTATGTGATAGGCTACTACAATGTATAAAGTTAAAGGAAAATAATAAATGCTTTTCAACTGATTTTACAAATGGATGGAAAACTAATCCAGATAAAAGTGGAATGGTTTAAATTAAAGCACATACATGTATTCAAATGGCCTAGTCAAAGTCCAGATGTTGAACATTTCTATTCAAACATGCATTCTTCTTCCATGCTAAACTTGAGCTATATTAGATAAAAGGATGGGCAAAACAGAAATGTTAAAAGTATATTTTGTTTTCCTTTGACTCCTCAATAAAACATCGCTTTGTGTACATCTGTCACATAAAATCACACACAAAAACAAAAATAATAAAAGAAATCACGCTCTCATTTGCAATGAAGCATTACAAAGTTCTTGTAAATTAAATAGTTTTGCAGGGGACTGCAAAGATATTCTAGCTTTTAAAAATGTTCCTAACAGTTTCACACTCATAATTCTTTTGTTTTTATCTTTGGCAGTACATAAAGATCCCAGCACCGACCACTGAATCTCCAGATGGATTCAGAGTCTTCTCATTTTACCTTTCCAGTGACAGCAAAGACAAGCCTCAGTCCAGCTTTGACTGCATTCACCAGTTTATCTCAGGGTGAGCAGCACACAGAACTTTTTCCACTGTCAACCACAAATGGAATTTAAAGTAAATGTGGTGTCAGGCTGCAACCACGGGGCTTGACCAAACACAGGCCTCTCTCTTCAACCTCACAACAATGGACAAAACGCCTGCTGGGCCACATTCAACTTTAATAATAACCTGAGGGCTGTCAAGCCACACCGGACCTCAAAGGTGTGACCATTGACAACAGAGAAGCAGCATTTGTGGCTTCACGGAGTCAATGGACTGCTTCACATATTACATCAGCACCGGAGTCGTTAGCCTCCAGAAATTATAACCCCTTGCTTTAGAGGTCAGAAGAGGTCAATTTGCTTCATGTGGTTTATAGAACTTGTTGTGTTTCACAAGAAGTCAGTGTGCACTCAAGCGGTCCAAAAATTCTGTCACTGGATTTAATTGTAAAACTAAAATACTACCAAATATATGAGCACAGAATTTCCTTTGCTGCTTTAAACAAATGTAATGCAGGACTCAACTTTAATTTGTTTTTTTCTCTGCACAGGGAGGGCAGGGATCACTTGGAGAGTCAGGGGAGCATTCAAGACAAGATCACTGTTTGTGCCACAGACGACTCTTACCAGACCACACGCGAGCGCATGTCACAGGTGGAGAAGGACATCTGGAGCCGCACAGCGATTGAGATCAAGCCAGGACCAAGTAAGTTTTGGAGTTAAGAGTTTCAAAGTTCTCTTACATGTTCTAGCAGTAAAGGGGTAGATCAGAATTGTTATATTTTGAAGTGAGGCTGTATTAAAAGGCACTAAGCAGCTAATGTCTCACCAGTAGAAGATAATTGCCTTAAGGTCTTCATTTAGTACAAATTCAGAATCTATCTAATGTCTGACTTTTATGGTCTAAAGATGACTAAAAATCTCAAGACTATCATAGTAAGTTTATGTGAATGTAATTTTATGAAGCTTTATAATGTTATCTTTGCACTGGATGATTATTTGTCATTCTATGTAAAGACCTGGCTTCAGATATTTAGAATTATCCTTTTAAAACATATTTTGGTTAATACAGATAACTTGACACATATTACTGTTTCTAAGTCATTCCTTGTCAGTAATTTCGCTTGTCAACAATATTCATTTTATGTGGTAGATATGTCATATTTGCTGTAAGAGGTTAGTTTACAATTATTTTTGCAAATGAATAATTTGCATGAAAAATCTGGTTAGATATTTGTCTGAAATCTAGCCAGTCCAATTCATTCTGGCATTTTACCAATTTCCAACTCAAATTTGTTGATAAAAACAAAATTTGCTAAAATGATGGAGGCCTCACAATAAAAAAGGCTTAAAATATGTAACTGCACACATTGTTTTTGTTTAACATTTAAAGGTGTTGAAAAAAATCAGTGTCTAGCTGTTGCATTATGTCATGTGTACATATATTTCTAGTAGCTGATGGGGCAAATTTCAAAAATTCCTACTGAGAATCATGCAGGAATATGGTTTCCCATTTTACTCAAACATGTCTTCTCCTGCACATCGGGAGATTCATTTAAATGGGTTATGGCTCTCAGCATGAGCCACAGGGCAGGGAAGAGTACACAGTTGTTTTGTGGTCACATTCTGTCTTTTTATGATACAGTAATGCTATACTTCTCAGAAAAAAATGACTATACACTAAGTCACAATTATATGCTGCAGTAAAAAAAAAAAAGAAAAAAAAAATTCGACCATTTATATAATAGTGTGTGTGTTTTTAATGCTTGGAAAAGAAGACCTGGCAACTAAGTTGAAGACATTGTAAGCATCTGGTGCTAAAACAAGTTTTAAAAGAAAAAAAAAAGATTGAAAGCTATTCCCAGTAATATTACCATATGGCTAACAGATGCTAAGCTTATTGTTTGGCTAGTTCTCAGAAACACTTCTACAGTAAAGTAAAGTTTCAAAGCAGCACAAACAATTATGACACAAATATGTCCCTCGAGCAATTCTAGTTTAAACCTCTGCAGGGACGTCTCTAGTTGCTGCTTGTTTGAAAAGTTGGACTGCAGATTGTTTTAGTCAGAGCTGAATGGCTCCATTACTTGGTCCAAGGCAAGTGTTAACCATACTGTCTTTTAGAAATCTTCAACTCTGAGGAGCACCTTGCAAAAGTATTCATACATCCTGGAGTGTTTGAGCATTTCTTGCATTATAACCAAAAACTATTGGGATTTTATGTAATTTTCCAACATGAATTAGCACATAATTTTAAAAAAGAAATGTACATGTTTCTTTTGTGGTACTGGTCTTCTTGACGCTGTTTTTTTCACCAATGTTTATAACAAATCATCACAGAACAGCTGTACTTTACACTGAATTTAAATTAAGCGGTGGATGATTTTTATTAATTTAATTAGCTGACTTGAAAGGCAAGAAAATCTTCAGTTATAATGTAAAAAAAAAAAAAAAAAAGTTCCAAATGCTTTTGCACGACCCTGCATAGTTCCAATTGTTTGAGACAATAACACCTGCAGGATATGTAAATAACAAAGTCAAGTATCAACCAAGCTGTCTCTGTTGACACACAGTGTTAGTCTTTGACCTTTAATAACCTTCAAACCAATGTATGGCTTAGGATTGTAATGAGATTACAGTCGGCAGACATCCACAAGAAGTGACCTGGGTCCAGTTGAATTAGTTCTGTAACATGAAGAAAGCCTTCTCTGATTTAATTGCTTTAGTTTCCCCACCCTACCTGTTTACTTAGGAGAAGCCCATTCTACTATCTCATCATTACCTTGGTGCAGCCTTTACACACATGAACAAAGAAAATGCATGAGCTCGGCATTGAGCTCTGTGTACGAATGCATGTAAACTACTTTTTCAGACTGGCATGTAAATTCAGTCTTATCTGTTGCTCCTGCATGAAGTTGATTCCATTAAAACAGAAGAGATAAAATGACAAAAACATATTGTCTGCCTGTCATGTGTGGGCTTGACTTAGAAAATTGGGGCATGATTTGTATATCTACCCTTAGGACAGGATTGTGAATGATATGAGTCCTGTTATCAGATGAGTTGAAAGCATGTTCCTCTTTAGTTGAGCGCAGTATTTAGCTGAATTAAACAACTTGAGATTATTGGTGTAATACCCACTTCCTCTAATTAAATTGATCTCTTTAAAAACTCTTTATCTACTTTATTAATAGGTAAGTGTGTGAAGGTGCAAAGGAAACAGGGCCTGGTCTCCAGCTCTGACAGCAGTAACAAGCACTCCCCCAGCAACAAGAGGCCCCTGCTCCCCAGCCCGGTGGCGCATCGGCCCTTAAGGGATCGCATCATTCATCTCCTGGCCCTAAAGCCCTACAGGAAGCCTGACATGCTACTATGGCTAGAGAGGGAGAGGGCCAGCCCAAAGGATAAGGCTGATCTGACCTCTGTACTAGAAGAGGTAGGAGACTGGTGGAATAATATATTACAATTAGAAATGAAAAAAAAAAAAAAAGTATCTTAGACAATGAGCAAATTTAAATGCCTTTGGGATCTGGTATAACACTGAAGAATGAAACATTATATATAAGAGTTGTATAAATCTACCCATGCCTGGTCATTAATTGTGCAAATAAAAATAATTTGATACCATTAGGTCTATTTCAGGCATATTTCCTGTGTTCACATTGTGTGAGGGTCCCAATACAATCATCATTTGGAGACTGTACAGGCAGTGGTAACTGTAATTAGGGCTGTGCTTTAATTGTCTTTGGATGAGAAGACAGTGTTTTGACAGGAGAAGGGTTGGGATGACACAGACTGGGATCCAAGTAATCGCAGAAACTGTTGGTTGCTTTGGGGATGTTTGTATTAGTGGGGTTAGTTTGTATACAAGTGATAAAAATACTGCAACAGTGATGTGTCAGAGGTTACAAGTATAGCAAGACTTGTTTCCTGTTACACTACTTTCTGTCCTATAACGGGAATGTTGGTTTTCCAGGTTGGTAAGCTGAATCCTAAGGATAGCAGCTACTCTCTGAAGGATGAGCTCTATAAACTTGTCCAAAGAGACTGGCCTGGATATCTGGAAGAGGAAAAGCAACTTATCCACAGGCTTCTCATCAGGTGGGAATTCATTTAGGCCAAATATGAAAATTTAGCAAAAGACAACATTTAAATGTTTATTATTTATTATTCATTGTTACATACAGTGTAATTGTAAATATTTTCACTTTCATCCTTAATGTTTGTGAGAGGATAAGTTTTATACTTTCTTTGCACACAATCTGCCAACTGTTTAGCTTAGCATAAAGGTGTGAGACAGTGTTCAACAACAAATATGGCTTTACTTTTAATGCGTTATAAAACTTGTTTAGCCTCTTGTCTAGATCAAGCAGAAATTATCACTTATTGAGTTATTGTGCCTAGCACTATTGGTGTCAGTCTGCTTTGATATTTTATTTTATTTTTTAAAATAAAATAAAAGGTATTATTTTATTTTAGACTACATCTTCTCTGTAGTCTAAATGACAACTCCTTTGCTCAGAAGAATCTTTTAATCGAAACATCAAAGCAGTGGAAAATTTTTCATGCACTGTTCTGCCAAGAGGCAAGACTTGAGAGGCTAAGCAGTTAAGGAGTGATCTTTAAGTGCCTGCCAGAAAGCATGGAAGCCATGTGCTCCAGTGCCATTTTGGAAAAAGCACAACTCCCAATAGAATCTTGCAGCACTCCTGCTGAGCGTAAAAGCTTTGCAGTTGTATTCATTCAAATATTTTGTCAAAAACAATAAAGCTGTGGTTTGAAAAAAGGTGGAGCATCTTCTTTGTAGTCAGTTTATCTGATAGGTTACTTGTTCAAAGCATTCTAAGAACTGTTGGTTATTGGCTACTTAGTGGCTAGGAACTCCAGTATTACTGTCACTATTAATGAGAGGGCAAGAATTCACTGCAGCAAGCAACTTTTGGTAATGGCATCTGTTCAAGGAAGGAGCTGTAGGAAGCAGATTACCAGGAAAAAAGGCTTTGGCCATAAAGAGGTTAAATATGCCGCTATTGTTTCTCATACGAGTCTGTGTTTAGTCTCTGTGGACAGCTCCTGTGTGTTATTTTACAAAAACACAGTTGCATAACTTCTGTAATTATTTCTTCTGTGGAAAGACTTCCATCTCTATCTTTTCCTAGCTGTAATTGCTCATCCCATTGCACAAAAATCTACAATACTGTAGGATTCTTCCAAACAGGAAGAATCCTGTTTGGCTTTATGGGCCATTTACCTTAAAATTAGTCTAAGTAAAGGTACTGTGTTCTAAATGTCTTCACAGGAAACTTCAGCCACTGCACATTAACCAATCAAGGAGTCCCCAGTCCAACCATTCATTGCACAAAACTCTTGGGGATTCTCCCTCACGGCTCAGTCCTGCCAAAAGTCTCTCAGTGGTAAATATTCATGTTGCAAGATTTGTCTTGTTTTTATTTCCTAATTTTCTTATGACTAAAAATGAGGCATTACCCTCTTAATTCAATGTACAAACACAATGCATTAACACAAATAACGCAAATAGCTCTTACCGGAATCATACAGTGGGAAATAAAATTACATTGTCAGTTATTTTCCAGAACCAGGAAATGGATGGATAAGTGATGTTATGTTCTGTTTTATGGAAATGTCTGAATACACAACTAGTATTTATGGATAATTTGTGTTAGCTTAGAAATCATTCACAAATGAACATGTTCTTTGGCTTTATTGCTGTGGAATAGATTGAAGTATCTTTACTTTGTTTAAAACAACAACATATGCAAATTCTGCTAAATTATAGCAGGAATCAGGGTCTTAATCAGTTTTAAGACCCTGATTCTAACCTAATAAAACTCAACATAAACAAAGAGAAGTATATATTTTAAATCTATAAAACTTTGCGTCCATTGCAGGACAAAAAATAAAAGGTGACAGAGTTTTCATCTCCTCTCTGTTTGCTTTGCTTTAAATTTTTTGTGTCTTAACAATGACAGTTTTATAAAACAAATAAAAAAACTCCAGAAGTAATTCAAACGCTTTAAACCTGCTTTTGTTTAGTCATATTCATTTATTTGCATATTATTTTTACAGTAACGTATGAATTTATGTCCTAAAAACTGCTTAATAAATAGGTTTCTAATTGGAATATCAAAACAGTCTAAAAAACGAATATTGGTCACTTAGGGAATGGTGATTAAAAACGAAACGACTAATATGCCTCTGATATTATTGTCTTGGACATACAGACATCAAAGTCAATCATCTAAAGTGAATGTACCTCTGCTTATTTGACATAAACTCATAATTTTTTCTGTATTCAGTATTTTTTCTAAGCTTACTGAAGAATGACTAATTTATCCACATTACTATAAAAACCCTTTGTGAAATTTTCGAGTAATATTTAATTTGTTTTCTTTCTCTTTTGTTCTAGAAACGGTCACTGGTTTTGGACGCTTCCAACATCCAAACCCCCAAAAAACAAAGGCTGTCGGAACACTGTCTGCCCCTGCAGTCGCCCTCTCATGCAGACTGTGGCACCAATGGGGCTCGTAACTCCTCCAGTCACGGAAACTCTTGTGCGGCGACAAAAACAGAGTTCGACATAACCAATAATCATCTTCAGGGAAACCCAGTTGGTTTGTATTCGCCACACAAGCTCAGCGTGCCGTGTGCTATTTCCAAACTAGAGGAGACGGAACTGGCTCCCACTTTACCCAGTCCCAAGCCTCGACACAATGGCACCTCTATATGCACTGAACAGCAGCTCGCCAATGGCCAGCACAAAAAGAAAAGGTCCAAGAAACACAAAGACAAGGAGCGAGATCGCTTAAAGCCAGACTGGATTGAGACTAGTCCAGACCTGAAGCAGAACCAAGAAAATGTTAAAGGTGAATGCCAAAGTTTTATCAGGTCATAATTTATTCTGTTTTGCTGTTAAGATAAGGACGAGGTTGTGCAAGAAGGCTGTTTCAAGCAATAATAAACTTTCCAAGATTGAGTTATAAGACTTTTTTTTTTTTGTAGAATTAAAAGAGAAGCATTTTATAGAATTTGATCTTAGACAGCAGTAAGAACAGTGACTCTGTCTGTTAATGATTGACTGCGTAACAGCTGGGTGACCTATGGCCGAGCTAGTCCGCAGGCAGATTTACCTCCTGCTTTGCTCTGTTGACGTAACTGCTCGCCTTGGATTGGATCGGTTATCAGAGACACCATTAAATCATTTCTCTCGATATGACAGACTTGTTGCTAGATTTCCATTAATATACTGAAATTAATCTTTCTCCTAAATGTGTATTTTCAACAGCTACGGACCACCAGCGAGACAAAACACCTGTTAACCGAGCTTCAACTGAAGAACGGCCCGACTATTTCATGTAAGGTTTTAAACATTTTTTATATTAACCTTTTTTTAATGAGTTAAACATAGCCTACTTTCTTTACATCAGTTGTTGAAGCAACATTTTAAAGCATAGTTTTGAATTTCAGTTTTAACCTACTGCTTAAAGGAAAAACCAAAGTTTCCCTTAACAGTACGGTTCTGCTTCAACAAATTCAGATAAACAGAGGAAGATTATATAAATAAGGTGTCACAAAGCTTCACTGAGAATAACTCACAAAACAAAAGATCTTATGTCCTACACTTATACATCTGCTCAACACACCATGCTCTGATCTAGTTCTTGCAGAGCCATCTAGTGGATGGATTCGGTACATACTCGGTTTCCAGAGATTAAGACGTGTTTCCTTTTGCTTTTCAGAAAATACAGCACTGTAACAACACTGGAGCAGCGGCAACAGTACCACGATGACTTTTGTGCCGAGTACGATGAATATAGAGCTCTTCATGACAGAATTGGGGCCATCACGGAGATGTTTGTTCAGTTGGGCTCAAAGATCAACACTCTCACACCGGGAACACAGGAATACAAGGTACTTTTTATACTGGGAGCCTGCTGAAACAGCTTCATTTAGTAAAATACCAAAGAGAAAGTGCAGCATTTACAGGGCAGTAACACTCTCTTTTTGTATTTTTTTTAGCTCATGGAGGACCAAATACTACAAAAATATCGGAAATATAAGAAAGTAAGATATTTTCAAATGTTCATTAGCGTAATCACTTATTTTGCAATGATGAATTCTATGTTTGTCATACTTGCATAGGTAAATTTTAATAAAAACAGAAAACAAAAGTTCTTACAATGATTAGGAACTTTTTTGTGGATTTAATGGAAAACATCCATCAATGAAAGTTTAACACAGACTCTTTTCCCTTTCTGTTTTTTTGTAGAAGTTTCCTGGATACCGGGAAGAAAAGAAACGGTGCGAGTACCTCCACAAAAAACTGTCGCATATCAAAGGCCTGATCGCAGAATATGACCGAACACAGGGATTAGTTTCCTAGTGACTGCACACTACCCACACCGGGTTGCAACAAAAGTGGACCAAAAGACTTAAGGTGGACCCAAAGACTGCCCAGCCAGGTCCCAGAGATACTGAGACACTTTAATTTCCTCCCCAGTGTCAATGGAATGGAGGGTGCTCTGTCAAAAGTGGGCTGAGACCACCTACTCGTGATCATATGTTACCCTTTAAAGCTCTGTTTTTTCAGCTCTATTTATGGCTGGAAATGCTTGTTTCAGTTCTGCTGTAAAACACAAGTAAAAAGGAGAGGCCAACAGATGTGACCTTTCTTACCTAACTACATAATTTGTAATTATATTTTTAAACTGGTTGAAACTTTAAAGTATCGATTTGTAAGTAATTAAGTGATGGCACAATCAAACTTAGAGGTATAAAGAAAATTCCACTGAAGTGTTTATATTTAAATACAAAAATTGTTTGTGGATTTGAAGATAGAAAATATACTTAGGATTATGAATTATTAATTTAGTACAATAATAAGAAACATACTGGCAGCAATTACATCTGCTAGTTATAAGTGCACTGTAAGGCTTTTTAAATTAGATTAAAAATGGCAAAATAATCATTTGTAGAACTTAGCTTGATTAAAATTTGTCATTCATCAAAAAACCTGCAGAACTGAAACCTGATCTAATATTGATCACTAGAGTAGAATACATGGAGTGGCTGCAAAGTCAAAGATTAAAACATGTCTATGAACTACAATCAAAATGAATTTTATGCCTGCTAATGTTCTGTATCATTTCTCAGAAATGCCAAAAAATACTCGCAGTGGGGAATTATTGAAAACGTCAACTTTCTCTTGGTCATTAATGAAGCTTTTGCCATGAAATTCGCCTGGCAGTCAGTAATGACCCAAGTAACCTGCACATACAAAGAATGGAACACAAAACCTTAAATTATATGTAATAAAGCAAAATAACACATCTGTTTGTTATATGAAGTCTGGTAGTCTCAGTATGCAGAAAAAGGGTCCCACGTAATGATTTTGCCACCTTGAAACTTCACAGTTTTCTGTTTTTAAGGCGATTGCAGTACAATTTCTCTTCCAAACATAGTGTGTGTAATGACATTCAAAGAGTGAAGCTTTGGTCTCATCTCCCCCTAATTCTCCTTGTGTTGTGTTTGGTCCATCCCAATGTACTGCAGCAAGTTTAAAATGTGCTTTTTTCAGCAGTGGAGTTTTGTGCAGTAATTCTTATAGAAGTCATGACAGATAAGTACATTGCTTACTGTTTTCATGGAAAACTGTTCCTGCTAGCTGCAGGTATTTCTAATGCTCATTGACTACTTTATGGCCCTTGGACAATTCTCCTGGTTGTTGACTTATTATTAATAATCTTAAAAAGAGCACCTGGGTATGGTTGGCTTATGGTTAAATGTTCTTTCAGCTTCTAGATTATGGCCCCACTGAAGCATTCAGACGTATACAAATGTCTGTAACCGTCTGTCTTCAATATGTTTTGCAATAGTTTTTACCCATCATAACATGCTTCTTGGTAGTGAAAAACATTTTAGCAGCCAATGTCAGGACTATACTATTAGTGAGATTAATTTCCACTGATAAAGCAGTATTTTTTTTCTGCTTTTCATGCATTTATGAACTTAATTTTCTTCAAGTGATATTTTCAATGTCGTTCCATTTCATGTAACTTATTCAGGGACTTGCATAATTAATTTCTTTGTATGTGTGGGTCACTTGGGTGGATACAAACATATGGTGTAACTCATGGTTCATGTCAAAAAGCAGATTAAAACTATGTTGATGAGAATCATATTGGTTCCACAATAATAGTTCCTCTGTATATTTGCTGGATTTCACCTAGTACTGTGCACCTTTAGAGTCAGTTTCACAAATGTAGCCTACAGTGCCATGAACTGCCTTTTAATATGAAATGATTATCATCATACTCATCTCTCAAGTCTTCTGACCATAGCTTTACGTCCATAGAAATAATGCTGTTCACACTGTAGATGGATGATCATTTTATTGTGTAATTTTACTGCTGTGAAGGCCCTGACTTAAGTTTAATAGAAGGTTTGGCTAAAAACAATGCATTACTAGCTTCTATGAGCGTTACATTAAGGTGTTATTCAGACAAATGTGACTAAAGTGTGTAATTTAAGGATTTGCAAGAGATTGGTACTTTTGGTTTTTTTATACCCAAATTGCTTGGTTTAAGTTGGTTGTAAGGACTAGTGAGAACACAAAAGGGATCCACATCAAGATTTTAGACACTCTGATATATATCAATGTGCATCTGATCGGTCACAACCTCTGCTTTTACTTTTACCTGAACAAGCTCTGGTTCTGATGTAGAAATTGGAGTATTTGTAGTTTTCTGTAAGCATTTGCATCATAGTAGAAGTACTCACACCTATTGTCTTAAAAGTGACTTATAATGGATGAATGAAGTTAACACTTTCCTTGACATGCACTGTATGTCAGACATTTCCAACTTTCCTAGTTGCCCATGTTCCCAAATGCTTCTGGTTTATCCTGCAAAAGTCAATGTTCTCAGATCATTTCTATAAATGGCTTTTAGTCCAATTGTAATTTTGCTTACTGGTTATTTGTTGTGTTGAAATTGTCTATTTTATTTCTGTTTGTGCCATGTACTTGCGTCTTAATTTTTTTTGTCCATTTGTTGTCTTCTTGTCTGTGCAATAATCACAAACTGTACAGGAGTTTCTACTACAATCCAGGTCTGTCAGAGATTCAAAAACACAGAATACCTGCTGGAATCCATGTAATTTGCTTCTGATGATTTCTTTGTGCAGCAGCTCTATTGCCAAAAGTATAGTGGCCAAATGTTTTTTGGGGGTTTTTTTGGAATCAGACATTTTTAAATGCGGTACTCTGATACATTTGAAGGATTTGAGTAACAATAGTTATTCTGTTTGAGCACATATGAAATAACAAAAAAAAAAAAGTACTGGCGCTGATGATTGGAGGAAAAACTGTAATCCCATAAAGTGTAAACCAGCTTCAAATACTAAAAATCATTTAAAAAAAGTTATATAAAAAAAAATGCATAAGCACAACTTAAGTGCATATCAAAAATTTATTGGGATTTTGCAGTGTTCTACTAAAAAGTTGAGATTTGAACATGGTTAGAGCACCAATGAGACTCTCCAAACCATAGTTTGCAGAAAGCAATACATTTTAACACCATTTTCTTTCAGAAGTTTACAAATATGTATCTCTAACATAGTACAAGTAATATTACATGAGGGGAAAAAAAACTGATAACCTGTGACAGTATCACCAGGACATGTGTACCATTTGTGAAAAAAACATTCCTATGTATCCTTTTCTTATTTACCTGTTGCAGGAGCTAACTACTGAAGGTGCCTTTTCACTCAGAGAGCAGGCAGATTCATCGTACAGTTATTGTCCTATGGGGGAAAGAAAAACTGCCAACAGTAATTATAAATCTTTAGCTTGACACTGTTGCCACTTTTTAAAAGTGATTTGTTCTATTTTTACATAATCTCAAAAGATGCCTCTTTAAATGCGCAAACTATTGTCACAGGCATATTTAATAAATTAGATCAAAGTTTTCCAGTAATACATGGATTGAAGACCGATTTGGATGTCAACTCAAAGCCAGGTCTGCTTAAATGTGCTTTGAAGCAACAGTCTAAGTCTCAGTCTAATTTCATCTTCCAGCTTGGCAAACTGCTTCCACATTTTTCCATTAAGGTGTGTTTTAATAGATTGCTGGTACTGGAAACAATAACACACCAGTGGAAATGTGAAGTAAATCTTTTTGTCAACTATATTTTATTTGCTTGGAACAAATTTATTTATTGCTTTTAATGTCTGTACATTTTTTGAGGGACTATTTTGTGCATCGCTCATTCGTTCTTTGCACAGCCAAACTAAACCATTGTGAAAGAGACAATGGAATATACTGTATTTTTGCAATATCTGGATGAATATAACATCTCTTGAGAATAATCTTTTACAAAAAAAAAAATGTATTGTCATCTGAGTGAAACTGAAAATAAAAAGCTCTTCAATTGTACAAGTTGTCATTTGTCCTAAAGAGGGCAGTGTAACCATTTCTGAAAGGCTTAAACACAAGACAAACATGTTGCATGCAGCAAATTCCAATACATTTAGTTGCAAACAGATTCCCCAGTATTTGCAGCTCAAACTCTTCTTGAACAAATAAAATGGCCATGCAAATTTTTTCCTCTTAGCCCTGTATCACTTTTCTTCAAGTTAACCTCATCCACAGTATTTATAATTGAAGTCCAGCACACTGTTTCAGTAGCACATTAAAATCTAAATGTTTTCCCTCATTTGGCAGATAAGCCGCTAACTCTTCAGTCATATCAAATTAGCAGCATTTTACCACAAAACAATAAACACAGCAGTGGCAGTGGCCTGAACAATAACTAACACCCAATTTGTGCTCCCATTATGTACCCACTCACTATTTCATCTCAACCTTCTTTCCTTTCGTACCTGCAAACAAACTATTCTAGTAAACACTTGGACAATAGTTCACTTCTCTAAGAAGGTAAACATTCTTGATCAGATATGGAGATAAATTAGCTCATCATCCCTTTTCCTTGAATTTTAAAACATCTTTTCAAAAGTTTACATAATTCAAAATTTTCTGCAACTCTGGCACTGATCTCTGGTGGTTGATCGTTGAGGAAAAAAAGCTTATGACCTCTGATCAAATCAAGTAACAAGTAACTTTCTGCTGGTTAATCTTACTTTTTTGAGTCACAGAATCCTATTTTCTCACTATGTATCAATTGTTAATCACAAGTCACCGATGTGGGTTCAAATTGTTACCTGGTCTGGACAAAACATCTTGCATAGTTAGGTGATGTACAAAACCCAATATATTTAAAAAGTATGAAACAGTAAAAAGGCCAGATGACCAGTAATCTTCAAACAATTCCACAAATAAAAATATTAAATGTTTTTGAAAGCACATGAACAACCCTGCAATATAAACAACTTTTGTTTCTTATTATTTGGGAGTCTACCAGTTGTAAAACTGCTGGTATGGCAGAAAACAGGAATGCAACAAAGTCAAGTCTTTAATCTTAGGTTGTCCAGAAAGTATTTCCTACAGCAGGTTGCTGTTAATTATATTTAGAGATGCACCAGTTAGTCGGTCAGAAAAAGAAAATAGTCCCTTGACTGTCAGTCAAACCTGAACTTTTTTTTTTACTGGTCATTAAATGCATCACAAATAAGCATTCACAAAATTTTAATCTGTAAGCAATCAACCAGTAGAAGGTACCTTGTACTTCCTATGAGAATATTAAAATCACACACAGGTTAGGGACATGATTTGATATGTTAAAGAATTATCCCGCAATTCCTTAATTTACCTTCTTTGATGAACAAAAAAATCTCAATTGGAAGGTTAGACTTCAGAAAAAAGTAAAATTTGCTATCTGACATGAAATGCTTGATTGATGCATCTCTAATTATATTATTGCCAGGAAGCCTTAAAGTAAATCCAGATTCTGCTACAAAACATTCTGTACTCAACACAATTATCATTGAAATGTATAATCTTGCCTGTTATTGCTAGCTTGTGTCATTGAAAATAAAACCCTTGATCTGTTTTAACCTTTGGTCAAACTCCACCCTCCTTATCAGGGTTTGATCCTCAAAGTAGGTTGTGCGAGGGTTAAAATGCCAATCAGGGAAGATATCAGCCCACAAAATCCAACAACTCCTGCACTTGACTTGTAAATGCCCAGCCTATCTAAAGGAATGAAGAGATCGCAGATGTTTTTCACGGTGTCCAAGGCAACAGTCGGTTCTGACCTCAGAGTCTCCAGAAGCAGGAAAATAAGGGCATCCAGCTCAGGAATAACAGCTTCCGCTACTTCAGGACAGTCATTGAGATGCTGGTTCATTTTGATTTTGAAGCGGTTATCTCTCCCTTTCTGTTGCATCAACTGGAGAATTACATACAGGTCTCGGGTCAGATTCATCACTAATGAGAAGAGGTAGTAGCGAGAGGCATTTATGCTCCAGCGTTCCTTGTCGATGCTGCGGACGAGGCCCACATTTCTGGCCCACACTGCATTATCACAGATAAAGTAGAGGGCCCGGTTGATGTTGGCCACTGTGAGGCACAGGCCCAGCACTCGGTCAGAGAGTCGCATGGTTTGTTTAGCAGCCACAATGGAATTGGCTGCATTTCCTAGCCTGAGCACTGACAAAGGAGGCAGAAATGAAAGCAGGAATGAGTTGAACATGAAGTGAACATTCTGCTATAAGCAGTCCACAAGCATCCAACAGGTTACCATACGGCTACACAAACTACATAAGTTTAGCATGTTAGCACAAAGGTCAAGGTTGACATTCATGCAGTATCTTCACATGTCTACTCTATAGCACTTTTGAAGCAAAGCTTTCCTGCTTTCAGAACCTCTTAGGGACACATCTGGGAGTTCCAAATGAACTCTTAGGGTTCCAAATGAATGTTCCACCAAAATGTTTGGCTAAGAAATTATGAGAAAATAGTGTCTCTGAGTTAGTAAGGCTTACAGTGGCAGTTCACCGCTTGTATTTTTTATAAGTATTTTTACCAGGCTTTAAAATCCCTAAAGTCAAACAGCTCATATTAAGTATTTAAAATCCCAGAAAGCACAAAGGAAGAACACTTGATTTTTCACAATGCTCATTAAGTCATAATTATGAAAATGTCTTAAGTTTAACATTTCCAAATATGTAAAGCTTTGAGCAAAACACTAATTACTGTTTGCCATTAGGACAGGAGTGACACATGCCAAAGCCGCACTGTAGACAAGGAAACTTTTTTTTCATGAATTAAATTAATTAATAAACATTGAAAGTTGTCTAATGATAATTAAATGCATTAAAAATATTTTAATCAATCAAATTTGTATTGCTTTTTTTACGATTATACTCACATTTTCGTCCAGCACTTATATTATTTTCCAAACTTTTAAGTCTGGCCACCAGGTCCTTGCTGTCAGGTTTGTTTCGTAGTAAATATATTGACAGTGCACAGGCATACTGTGTAGCTCTGAAAGCCAAAACAGGAAAAGTTATCAAATTTATCACTTAAGCAATATCAGCAATTTGGCAGATTTATTATTATGTTTTTCAGAAATACCCCTGGCCAGCTTTGTAAATGAAAAGCGCACCTGAATATACGGTCTCTCCCTTGGCTTTGGCTTGTGAATTTCACAACGGCGTCCATGATTTTTAACACATCAGGACAGACTGTTCTGCTGAACTGCGAAGTTTCCTCCTCGTGCACCCGCTGTCATAAGCTTCTTGTTGATGCCGGTATAGTTCAGTTCCTTTCTTGACTTTAGTATATTGTCAGCACTAGCTCCTCAGACTTGTTGCCGCTTTAAAAAGACCTAATACTTAGAAATGTAAAACTTTCACCGTGTGTCTCGGTTTGCTAAACATTAGCTAATTTACAACACCTGCGGAACTAAACACGGTTGTTTCACCACTACTCTTTACGGCAGCGGAATGAACGTCGAACAGATTTCCCGGACGGACCATTTCTTTGCTCAGTTGCTATGGCAACTTGTAACATTGCATAGTTATGAAAGTAGGCTACTATTAAACATATAATGCACCCTGTTAAAACTAAAAATGTTTTTAAAACTTTAAGACTACCAAAGTCAATAAGGATTTTTATGATTTTACCATTTAAAGAGTTCCTCTTTTTAAAAACAGCTAAATTGTTATTTTCTCATTCGTACTGCTTAGTTATTTTATGTCATGCATGGCACTCAATACTATACAACAGTAGCCCCCAACCCCCCGGGCCGCGGACCGGTACCGGTCCGTGGACCAATAGACCTTTTTCACGCTTCCGCGCTTTAAAACGGATGTGGGGTTTGACAATTTCCGGTGGCTATAGCGTTAGCATTAAAAGGCTAGGAAAATGGCTCAGTCTCGGCGGAGTTGTTTTTGTTCAGTCCGTGGTTGTTCATGTGGGGCAAGAAAACAGCCATATCTGTCCTATCATGCGTTCCCGACGGACCCGGACCAACGGAGGC